>VXAL01005999.1:525147-651028 GCA_013399475.1 Chauna torquata | reverse complement strand
TTTTTTTTTTTTTTAACCAAGGCACAATGTCTTCAATAGTGGTTGCAACACCATTTGAAATAAACTTTTCAATTGTTATTGTTCTGGTACTGCATCCTTCTTAATGTGACTAAGCTAATTGTTTGCACACAAAAGTCTCAGAACAAGTTTTGAAACGAATTTACAAGTTTTAGAAGAGAATAAGTAAATTTATTAGAAATGCCTTAAAAGAGAGATTCCCTAAAGAGGAAGGAATGCTACCAAATGAAATCCTTTACAGGCAACTTATGGATGCTTAGACTGAAATTATTTCACATAATTACATTGTATATTCATTTATTATTACTGTAAGCTTTTCCTTATTTTTAGTAGAACCACGTACAATGCTGTAAGAGCTGTTAAAAATGAGATGAAGAAATTCCAAGTAAGTTTTAGTTTCTTGTTGTAGGCAGGATAGGACAGTAATCTCACTAATTCCGTGTTTCATAAGCTGCAAATGTATTGCTTAGTAACATTTATTCAATTAAACAGTAAGACTTTCAAAGCATACATCTCCCCATCTCATGGACCTGCCTAAGTCTTTTATTGGGAATATCAGTTCTTAGTTTCTGACTACATCACATTAAATTCTATACCCCCATGCACAACTCTGACTCTCAAAAAAAAGGTCTGAGTGGAAGGACTGTGCTTTGGCTGCTGTGCCCATGTCTGAGCCCTCTTTGCGGGGCTCTGGAGGCATGCAGCCGTACAAAAGTCCTACAAATAGAAGGCGCATGAGCCCTTGGGTTGCTGCCCTGTCACTCAGGACAGGCATCACCAGCAGCAGAGCTCCCTGCCCTTCACTGCTTCCTTCCTTCTCAGCTCCTCACTACTTTCTTTCCTTTTTCTTGATAAAAGCATTGTGTGCACCCACTCTGGGAGGTGCTGATCTGCTTTTCCTTTAAGCATGCTGAGAACCTACTTCCTTTTGCTTACAATCCAGGATGTACAATGGGCTAGATCTGCCCATCTTCTTGTCCTCCTACTGAAATAGTCTGTTTTGAATTTCTCGCCAGCTTCCAGGGACTAGGGAGTGTAAGCCACCTTCCAGGGAACAACCATATGCATCGTGCTGCATCAGCTGCAGCATCTTTTCCATATATTTCTCTGTTGAGCTAAGACTATTTTTCAAAGTACTGAAACACACTGTCCCAACTCTATCAAAAACAGGCACAACATAACAACCCCCCTGAAACCATGCAGATTTCTTCTTGTGCCTGTGCTCTCCCCTTTTTAAAGAGTAAACTCTCAGATCTGAGAAACAGCTAGGTAAAGATAGCAAAAAAACATTGAGAGGGAAGTGAAAACCCTCATAAACACTATTTCATTCTTTGTCAGAGTATTATTGCACTTGAAAAGTTTCAGCTGCTTATGTGAGGGAACAAACCTCTTCCTGTACTCTGTTGGCAAGCTTACAAAACCCATCCAAGAACAACAAGACATCAGAGTAAGAGAATGCAATATTCTTCCTCCTACTCTTTTCTATTATATCTAAATAATGGCAGCCAAGCTGGCACTCGAGGGATGATGAAAGGTATGAAGACAAAATATGGGCCTGGAGCTCAGAGACTGCATGGTCTGACTGCTCTGCTCCATGTCCGACACCCTCTTTCTGTAGAAATACATTTCTTAAAGCTGGCTTGCTTCCCCCAATACGTCTCTTTTGTGCCCCAAACTGTGTGTCCTAATAGGCCATGACCATTGACATCTTTGCAAAACAAGCAGCCACCTCGGACGAGCGCTGCTGCTGTGCGACCACAGAGCAGTGTGCGCCTGCTCAACTCACCCAACAGCTCTTTGTGCCCGGGAGGCCAAGCGGAAGCCCCGTGCTGTTGAGCGACACGGAGGAGGAGAGCCGCCAAGGCCATGCTTGGGCTCGGGGCCTACGGCGGCCACAGCATGTGCTCAGGCCTCAGAGCATGCACTTTCTCATGGTCTTAAAACAGAGTCCTGGCAAAACAGGACCCAGCAATGCAGTGACCTGCTTCTGCTGCATGACCAGACCAGCTGAATGCTGAAGAAAAAATTCTGGGACAGCAGCAGCAGGACTGTCTGCCAACAGAAGATGGTTTTGACACATTTGCTTCCTGTGCCAATCAGTCAGGCGTGCCTTGGAGGTGAGGGATGATGGATGTGGCAATTCCATCCACTTCAAGGTTTGCATTTTCTTTTCTTTCTTTCTTTTTTAACAAGAGTTCTCTGTTTGCAGTTCGTATACTTAGAAACAATTTGCACAGCTTTGGACCCATGCACTGATTATGTAAGACCAGATTCAAGCTGAAACTCAACATAATGCAATGTGGAGCCTTCCCCAAAGCATTAAAATTCTTGTTGTTGCTCTCATCCAAAATGTTGACAGTGTATTTAGCTGGACTGACGACAGCAGAATTTTGCCTTCATGTGTGCAGAGTATTTGTCCTTGTGGGGAAAAAAAAGAGAATGGTGTAAAGTAATCCAATTGCTCCCTCTCGTGGGCATGGGACTCTGCTGCACTTTGTAAAGGCATGAAAACACTAAGAAATCCGGTTTCCAAGATCTTTAGCAGTGCAAACTCCCCAGAAAGGTGTGTGGCACTTCAGGACACAGGTCGTGCTCCAGCACTTTCTTCTAGGTGTTGGCAATTAGTGCAATGCCTCATCCCTGTTCTGTGAACATTCTGCCTGAACAAGAAGGCAAAATCCCGTGGCTCTGAATGACTCAGATTTTCAAATATACTCAGGCCAAACTCTGGTCAAATCCAGACATCATCTCAAGGTAAAAGTTGGCCCATGTCCCATCAGTGAAGTGCCTGTGCCGGGGGTTCCTCTCTGCACCCCACCTTGGATTCTTCCATGCTTGTCCATCGTCCTGGGTGGGACCCAGAGGAGCTTCTCCCTCCCGGCCATTTGCAAAGCCAGCATCACAAAATTCAGTCTGTGTCTACATTTATTTGTTTTCTCCTAAACAGACACTAAAGACTTCTCCATGGAAGGAGCAGGGCCCCTCTGTGAGAGGGACATTTGAGAAAGAGACATCATTTGTAAATTTTCTCTAATTAAATCTACCTTGTTATCTGGTGTTGGACATACAAACGCATTTCATTATGTTAGTGGCATATAAAGCTAATTAAAATCACAGTCAAAGATACAGCTGATTTTACTCAATAGTTTTTGCACTTTCTAATTTCACAGTAAACCAAAGCTCAAGCAGTCACATATGTACCAATCTATCCCCTTCTACAACTGCTTACTCTCTCATCTGTTATACTGGGCGTATAAATCCTTGGGGTAAAGACAGGATTTGTTCTACACACTTTGTCTACCCACACAGTTACCTTATTTATGATACTTAGACAACCTTATTTATGGACCTTATTTATGATTCTTCAACACTACAGATGCTATTGTGGTTGATCCTACTGGCCAACATTAGGTAGGTTTTGGATCTAGTGACTATCCCAACCCTTATTAAAGGTGGCAGTTAAACAGGAAGAGTAATTAAGTCCTTTTAAGGAAATAGCTTCACAGGCTACCATCCAAAGCAACAAACGATGTATAGAAAGAGCAGACCAAAAACCCATGGGACTTCTGATTACAGAGCGAGAGGCTAAGGGACTGTTCCCACACTGTGGACATACATTTTGAATGAAGAAAAAGATCAAGTAGCAAAAAGGAACAACCACGATCTCGGCTCCAGAAGCACAGAGACAGATCTCAGAGGCACTGCACTGGCTGAAGGGGAACACTTGGAACTTACACATAGGGAGAAGAAGAAAACTGTCATCACCATCCCATGAATTGTTCCATATGTTTTGCTATTCTATATCCAAAATGCACAGAATACTTTCAAAAATTTTGAAAATGAGAGGAAAAAGGAGAGAGAGAGAGCGCAATACCAGAGTGGTAATTAGCACTGTAGCTAGATACTCCTTTTGAATAGGATTTTGGGACTGCGTCTCACCTGAGATCTTTAACCAGCAGCCCAGGGGGATCTTTATTTTCCCTCCAGCCCAGACAGCAGGTATGACAGAAGTTGGTTCTTTCATTGCAAACAGCTCTGCACTATTCGAACCATAAAAGCAGAATCATTAGGGTTTGATGTTGGTTTCTGATTGTGATTCTTCGAGGACTGCATTCAGCCAGGATTTACAGTACTGAGCGATGACACTCATTTACGCCATTAGCAGATACTAATTCTCCTACTAGTGCACTTTTTTTTTTTCTTCTGTTACCATTTTGCTAGTATTCAGACAGGATGAAAGCGTACTTCAGTCTACAGAGTTCTCCATCTACCTGCAATTACTGCACTTCTTTCATATAACAGAAGTTAAAAAAAGACTGCTGTGATCAGATACAGAATAGTGTGGATCTTCTTTTATAGATGCTCATTTTTCAGCAGCAGAATTCGTTAAATGCGGCAGGCAGTAACCCAGCCCTGCTAAAAGGCCTGACAAGTGCAGGGTGTTTACTGACTGCTTTGAACTCTTGTACACTCTTGCTGAGGAAAACTGCAACTTTAAGCTGAGAATAACAGAAGAGCACAGATGCATTGTTTGTGCTCAGAGTAATGTAGAGCCCATATGCCTTCAGATGCACATTTGCCAACTAAAGCATGATAATGCCAATTCATTGTGGAAGTCTTTTGTCTAGGTGCCTTCAAAAATAATTATATCCATAATAGTAACAATTTAACCTTCTTGCATTCATTAATTACAGGGTGAACACAATGCTTACAAGGCTTACAAGGACTATAATACACTTTGTATACACAATGAAGGCCAGAGACAAAAAGAACTGGGTTTGTGACACTTAGTTGACCCAGAACAGAATTATTCGTGCACTTAGCCATGAGGCAAATACTTAGCTGCATTGCTGAGGTGTGCTTAGTACCTGTCAAGATTCAACTCTAAATTATTTCTCTTAAGTTTTGTAAATTTCTTTCAATGAGTTTATACTGCACTTAAACTACAGGGCATTGTTCTAAGAATGCATGTGGAGAGCAGCTAAGCAGATATCTAAGCTTTTTTCTTGTGTCATCACACTTCCCTCCCACCATTCTTTTACTTTACAATGGAACAATTTAAACTATGTGCTTGGGATTTTTCAGCTAGAATACAAAATTAAATACCAGTTGCCCTGAGGATAAGGTCTCATACAATTTTTAATGCCAGAAATTTTTTTCATGATAAAACGTGGGTGTTTTAATTGCCTTTTGGTTAGCACCTAAACATTCAGTCTTAAACAAAATGCTACCTAAGCGGTTGTATGGAAGAATCTGGAATTTAACAGGTGGGGATGGTGCAAGCCTCCTCCCTCCCTCCCTAATGCCAGCTGATGTGGTGCAAGGCTGTGTGGCGCTGGGACTGCACCAGCCAGGGTGCAGCCACCCTTCTGGGTGCTTGCAAGCGTGGGCGGGAGTGGTTCGCAACCATGCCTACAGAAGGTTCTTTCAATTATTTGATGCAACACTTATAATTCCAGCCAGCAGGGCAAGAAAAAAAATCACACGAAAAATACAAAAAAAAAGTCCTAAAAAAATTCGGGAGAGGTTCTTGCCCGCTCCGGAAAGGCTCGGCCTTCCCTCAAGCTCGGCCGCGCGGGCGGGACAGCGCCGGGCCGCAGGTTGCTGCCGGGGCCGCCGNTGAAACACCCCCCGAAGGGTCACGTGATACACACCACAGAGGGTGTGGAAATACAGGGGGTCTTTCCAGTGGAGAGAAATCTTCAAAAACATCCTCCATTTGCAGATATAAAGTAGACATTCTGCTTTCCTTCCTACTGTACTAAAAACTACGCTAGAAAAATCCTGGCCTCTTGCTTTCAGGACTCTGCAAAGCTTGGATTTCCATTTCCTTGAAACAGCTTTGTGTGTGGGTTCAAACACCAAAAATAAGTATCTAAAATTCCTGCCCAACAAAGGCACACATTCAAATAAAGTGTTGATGGAGTCCCTTCATTTGGCGCTGGACAATAACTATGTGGTCTGGTCTGTCCTGTGAGTGGGGCCCTTTCCCCTTTGCTCTATGGGATTGAGAGAAACCACGGACTGTGAAAGCTCTCCCCAGCCTCGGGAAGCAATGGTTCGTCTGCCTGTCGCCGGAGCCCTCTGTGTTGTGCTCCCTGACGAGGCACTACAAGGGAAATAAAATACAGCCTCAACCTGCTGTTAGCTGAGGCAGATACCACACAAGTAATGAACTGATCTGCATTTCTGGGGGAAAAAAGCCACAAGAAGCTCAGTGTTGACTATGATATGTTTTCTAGCCCTTTCTTCATTCCTCCAATGCAATGAAACTCCTTCATTCATAGCTGTCCATGTATCTTTATTCCCTCCTCTGAGTTATTCCTTCTAATTTCAGCATGGCTTCTGGATTTTACTTTGATCATTACTGTAAAGTTTAAATCTTTTTTCCTTGCTTATACTGGAGATAGACATCAGTGCCCAGTCCTCCCCACAAGAAGACACCAGGCCTTGCAAGGCGTGCTAGCCTTCCAGAGATTAGGACAGCATACCTCAAGGAGACAAAAGTAAAGAGACTAGGGTGCTGTCTTCCCACTGAAAAGCAAGTAACTAACTGGCAGCATGAGGAGAGGCTGCATATGTGCAGATAAGGTACACAGTTTTGTGGAAACATATCTGAAAACAGGCTCTGCTTCGCAGAAAAGCTGAAATATTGAATTGTAACTATCAGGAGTTTTGTTATGAAAGGGTATATTTTCCCTCAGGTTGTGGATCTTATAAACATGTGGATCTTTCCTTCAGGGTGTGTCGTTATAAACATGAGCTATTGTGCTGATACGCAGCTTAATACACATGCCATTCCAATGGCTGTCTACAACTTCATGAAAAGAAATTTCACTTTGCAAAATTTGTTTGCAGCAAAAAAAATCTAGACATAGTTACATTGGTTCCTTTTCCTTAAAATGGAATTTAGCAGATTTTTTTGTGTGTTTCAGAGAAGCCTGGCAGTGACCTAGAGATGGTTTTATGTGCATTAAAAATATGGATGCAAGATGCTCTGCCATCCAGCAGGGGGACTTCCACAGTGCAGGCTGCTTGAAACATTTTACTCTTTTATAATAAACATGCTTAGTGCACACATATCCTGTATCTGACAAGGATTTTTGAGTCCATCAATAGTATGGAATCCTTTGTTACCCTGAGATGAAGATATGGAGAATGATAGGAGGCAGGGAAACATCACTGTATCACAGTGGTATCCGTGACTCCAAATCCTGCTTACTTTACACAAGTAAACATTTTGTTCACTACCAGGGTGCCTTGACATACCTGAGCATTTGCCATTGCAGGGCCGAAACATTTCAGCATGTCTGCTACAGAAGTCTCAGCCATGAGGCACAGAGGCTGCAGCAAGATAGGAGATCATTTATTTACTAGGGCATCCTGGGACCATGCTTAATTTCTACTTTATAAACCTCATGTGCTGGTTAACTTCTACTGTCCTCTGTCAACTTGGGTGGCTACAAAAAACTGGTACTTGTTTGCATTTAATTATAATGGCCAAACTCAGATGGACTTCTGCTGTTTCTAGTTTTATTCACACATTTCTTGATCTCTAAGATGTAACTTTCTTTACTTTCTAGAACATTTTTGCATTCCACGTAAGCTGTCTGCTAACATTGGAGAACCTTACAGGGGATCACGTTCTGTCATATGTAGAACACTTCTCTGCTACTTACATTCCCCTCTGTAGGATATATATTTATATTAGGATACGTATTTAGCGTATATAGCTATTTCTCATTTCTGTAGCTCAAAAATATTCCATGCTTCTGCCACATAATACTTTCGTGCTCCCAGTTGACTTCCTTTTCTACTTCCTTGATTTCTTTGTTCTTACACAATTAATAACTTCAGTTCTGAGATAAACTTTTGTTTATCCTTCAGTTAAATTGAGTCAATTCATGACTTAATCCAACGTTACTTCCTGCAACCATCTTTCAAAATGCCCTCACCATTTACTAGAAGTGTAGAACAGCATGCTCTCTGTTTGTGTGTCTGTAACTGCTGGTCACCACTGCACTACAGAATTTTTTAAGTGTTCTCCATCAGAGACCAGCCACATAATTCATATCTGCTTGTAAGCCCTTTCTTTTTATTTATAAGGGATCACTGTAACGCTTACCATCCATACGCCATAAGTATGTTCCATAAATATTAGCTGGTTAATCCTCACAACTCCTACACCAATAAACGAACAAGAAAATAAGGCATAGAGGAGTTAAACGTCAATAGTTATACAATTGGCCAGTATTTGATTGGAATTAAAATTTAGGTTTCCTTAGTTTAGACCTGCTTTGAATTACTAACCATTCTCACCCTTACACAAATGATTCTGTATTAAAAACAATGAGCCTTGGATAGCTCAGTTGCAAATATGAATTTTTCTCAAATAAATGTTTTGAAAAGCATTAGTTTGGGATCAATGAAGATTGGAGAAAACTGATCAACACAGTAATCTGCCCTTTCCTAGATGCATCTATCTTGTATCCCTGTGTCAATGTCAGCTGTGCCCATTTCTTCAACACAGAATGATGGTGGATGACAAGAAGCATCCTCTTAATCTTTCGGAAAGTCTGACTGCTGATTATGATGTAGTTAAGGAAACTAGTATCAATACAATCAATAGCTACAGCACACGAAAACAAATACCCTTATGCCACAATCTGTCAGACTCAGAAAGGGCTAACAACCCAGGCATTTCCAAACATGTTTCACCCATAATAGATTATTTGCACATTAAAATAGAGTAGGTGTATAGGAAACAAGATCAAAGCAATGTTTTTGTGTGCCAAGAAGATAATGAGACTTCTGTCTTTCAGCTGGAATCAGGATCAAATCCACACCTTTACAAAATTATGCATTCATAATAAATGACAATTTAATAGATAGTAAGAGATTGACAACTGGAGGGGAAGACTTGAGGGGAGAAGAAGCTTTTACCAGTTTTTGTTGTTTTTCATGAAGCTATGTCCATACATTATTCAATTAACAAGAACACCCTCTACAATCACCTGAAAATTCCTCTTATCATCTTTGTTCCTTTCTTCTTTATGAAGTGAGGTGGATTTTTCCTCCACAGTTTCAGTGAACCCTGGCTGCAGCTTCTAAGAGGCTCATTATCTCTTCTCTCACATCAGCTTCTGGTTTCAAGGCTTATTGTTTAGTTCTTCATATAAACTGAGAGACTAAAATGCCTTCAAAACACCCAAGGTGCCTTTGCCACTGAGTAACCAGCAAATCATCATGTCTGCTGTGAGACCTATTTTATCAAGAAACGTATACTACACGAACACTAGGACACTCAAAACCTTTGGAAGTACTATTACCTTAATTTCTTCCTTTGATAAAGAAATACTTGACATGGTATTTAAATGGGCTGTCATTCTGAATCTCCATTATGGATTTGATTTTATGTAAAATATGTTTTAGAAACATGCAAGGCATTGTGTCCAGCTGGAGTCAAAAGTAATACAATAGCTTCAGTTTCGCAAGTTAAATAATTTTAACCGGTATGGACTAGGCTACACAACTATAACCATCCTAACAAGTACTTGGCGCTCTGGGTGGAGTAAATTGACCTTATTCTTCTGGTATCTGCTTTGGCCAAGAGCTTCTTGAAGCAACTCACCAAGCTATGATAAACTTAAATAGGGAATTACTTGCAAAGTAGTCCTAAGGGAGTTTACCACTCAGATCTCATTGAAGTTCAATAGGATTATGGGGATTAATTCCCTGAAAGCAAATGGAAAATTCACCATCTAAATAAGGTTGCTTGTGTGTGTGTCTGTATGTATATGTATGTGCACATATATACATATATGTTTATGTCTGTGTATATGTACACCCACATACATATACAGCGATGTGCAGGCCCATACATGTACGCACAAGTGATACGATACCGGAGTGCTTTGAGCTTGACAGAAGGTATTCACATTATGTTTAAGTGAAACCTTTTCTCTCAATTACTACTCTCAGCAGTTAGTTCTGTCAAACTAATAATACAAGTCTGCGCAGCGAAATGATACAATATCAGTATTAGCATATAAAATAAAGGTAAGTATAGGTTTCCCATGTCTTTATTTCTTTTCCATTTTCTCTCTGTTGGAGAAATTTGCCAAACCCAAACACTCCCATTTCTTTCTCAAGGGTCTGTGTGGCATTATTGTTTTTGATGGGGGAAAAAAAGTATCTCTGTTTAAGATACAAGGAGAATTTTTTACCCCTTTGGTTTCGTTTTTGGTTCCTAACAGTATACAATAGATATAACTACAGCGGACTATTTAATAGTCCTGTAAGCATTACATGGCCTCAAGCTGAAGAGATTCTAGCTGCCTTAACTACACAAAACAACTTGCTGTAAGAGCAGTTTTCAGGACAGTGATAAATCACAGTGGAATATAATCATGCACTGAGCTCAAAATAAATGTAAGACTGGCACAAATATCATAGCACGACCGGGCAGAAGTCAAAGGTATGTACAAGTCATTGACAAACATTGGTGCAAGTGCTTTAGACAAGACGTTTAAAAGAAATTTACACTTAAACACAGATTAAATTTATCAAAGTTTGATAAATTTTAAAGACAGTAAAAAAGTACAGAAAACATGAAAAAATAAAAAATCCAGCGAATTCATACAGTACAGTTATACCACATTTATATTACAGAATGAAGACAGAAGAGGATACAAGGAATTAAGAGCAAAGAAAATTCTACTGGCTGTGCCCAGTGGAATTCATTGCCAATGAGAGATGCGCACACACAAATGCACGCACACGCACAGAAAATAAAGACAAGAAAACAAAAAATCATCTACTGTAACAAATGACAGACACGTAGGTGAGAAACATTTGGCATTTTGCGGCACATGAAGTCATTCACGATTGGCTAACGATGGTACCTGGCTCGGCTGAAGGTCACTGGCTTGCCTGAGCGGAGTAACGGATGGAGGAGGCACACCTGATGTGGACGCTGACCGACCTAATCTGCAGCTTGCTTTAGGCTCTGGGAAAGGAGAGAAAAGAAAAGAAAAGAAAAGAAACCAGTGAATGGGAGGCTGGTTACTGCTGCATTAACTGAAATATGGTGGACACAGGACTCCCTTGAAATGGAGACTCCAGGCTTGGATTCTAGTTAGTCTTGGACATTTGGCTGAATCATGAAAAGTTGGGGTCTGGAGAACAGGGATTAGGACAGAACCCATCCCACAACCTGGCTTCTTTCTTTTCTCTCTAACATCTCTGAAGCTGAAGTAGAGAGTATAAAACAGCAAACAGACAGGAAGCATATAAAGAAGACCTTCTCATTGCTCTCCTCCTAAGGAAGGAGTGTAAAAAACCAGCGAGGATACTGTGGTACTTGGGGATTTGGAATGACACCAAAAGCTGTAGGAAATGTGATGTTAACAGCAGTGACTTGAGAGACAAGAAAGCAGGAAGAAAGGAGAGAAATCAGAACTTCAACAGTGGCAAATTCTGAACTCAGTTCCCCAGAATTGAGGTGATTACAGAAGACTTGAATTAGAAGAGAAAGATCAGTTCTAGAGGAGAACTGAACAGAAATTCCATAGTTATTTCATTTTCCTTCTGTTGTACATGGAGACATTTCTCAGAAGGCTCCCCATTGACTTCCAGTGCAGGTTAGTACCGTTAATGTACTGACACAAAGGTGATCATGCAGCTCAGGAGTCCTGGAAGGTTTTCGTGTCTGAGCTATGCTGACACCAGTGTGCAACCCCACAGTATTCAACACCCCACATCTGGTCTAGAAGAAACTGTCTTTTCCTGAGAAAAGGATCTGCCTGCTTGTGCTTGAGAAAAATAGTTGTCCCTACACTTCCCGCTTGTGGCTGAGGAACTATCTCCTTCCAGCCCCTGACTTTTGGGTTAGATGAATGTGTTCATTCTTCTCATGTTTTACAAGCCTTCCTCCTAACCCTGCACCTGTCTTTTCTATTTAGTGGGTAAACACTGAGATCAAGGACACTCACACTTGGCAGATGTACTTTGTACAATAGTAGACTTCCAATTTTAGCTGAAATGATAATGCTTTAACATGAATAACAAGTAATTATAATAATACCATGCCTCCTCACAATGGGTTGAAAGAATTTCTGCTATTCAGTTTCATGTTTTCAAGAAGAGAGGAAGGACTTATGCCTTCTGTAATCCAGGTTTAGGAAGTTTGCCTTGAAGCACGTATTCTCATATACCTTTTGCTTCCATCTCTCAGAAATGTATTTTCTCACGCCTTGTTTACACTGCTGCTTTGTCTGTGTGTGTTTTATATTAATATCTCTCTCCTATGTGGATCTCTAGTATCATCACTAGCCACTGGTTTAGGCCATTGAAAGGAATAAAATTGTCCATCACTAGCGCATCCTTAAGGTCACTTGGTGCATCTTGGAAACCTGAGGACAGCTGGCACATTACGCCACCTACCAGCAGTGGGCTGAAATATGTCCTTCCAATCTCACTGATGCTTTCTTGTTGTCACCTTAAATGATTATTTTCATAGGAATTCAGAATTCAGCGGGGTATGGAGAAGAGCTATCCACTTAAGCTGAAGCACTTAGATCAGTGAAAGCATCTGTATGGGTGAATATTCAACAACTAAATATTAATAGGTTGGTTAACATCCAGCTGGCTGAGCAGCAAAAATATTTATGCTGTTTGACGAATGCATTATTCAATTCACTCATTCCTAGACAGTCTGTAAACATACCACGAGTCAACACGGCAATAAGCATGCAAAAAGGAGCAGACTGATCTCCCCTGTAACCTTGCATTTTGTACATAATCTGTTGTTTTGCTTTTTTTGGACTTGGGTAGTTATTCCAAAGGTTTGATTAGATTTTTGTTCAGATTTCACACTGTCTGTGTGCCAGACTTCTGTTTCTTTCATTAGTATTGATATAATAATGGGTCTCACGTCTGTTCCCTCCTGGAATTTTGCTGGGGTTTCAGAGAGGGCAAGAAGTGGGGTTTTTTTTTCAGTTGTTTTTCCTCTGCTACTAAGTAGAGGCTCTGTTTTTGCTGTGACGAGCAAAATCAGACAGCCAGCATGTCAAAAACTCCAAGGCATTGTCTGCCATTGCTTCTGAGTTGTTTTCTTTTACTTTGGAAAAGCAGAGAGAAGTGTCATAATTTCTAATTTGGATCTATGTGCAACAACAAGAGATTACCATTTCCTTGCCGAAGAGACTCCTTTCATCTGGCATCAAAGAAATAAAATCTATCACACATAGATGAAGTATTAGTTCCTTTATCTCCCTGCAATATATTTTACAGTACTAAGGAAACTATTGCAATTTCCACGGTGATCTTCACCAAGAAGAGTTTCAGAGACTGTTCTATCTAGCTTTTTTTTTTTTTTTGAGTTCACGAAGTTAGGTTATACAGTGAAAGGGAAACTTTTTTTTTTTTTAATAGCCATTCCATTGGTCCCAGTAGGAATATTTTTAAACCAAATAAATACTCTGTTCTACTGTAATTAGTGCTCTGAGTAACATCTTCACACTGCACGCTACTGTGGAAAAAAATCCATAAACGCTCTGTTGCATTATTTTTCAACTGGACAGCTTACTTGCTGTACTGAGGCTAACTGGATTTTGAGTACAACGGTCACTTCAAACCTTGAGAACCTGAGAACCTTGACAGAAGAACAACTTCTGCCAGTACATCTCAGGGATGGTTTCTAGTGCTTAATTCATGTTTATATCATGTGGATGATATGGAGATAGCTCACTATTAACATCTGAAATGAGTAGTCGTGAGACTTCTTGAGAGGTCTCCTCTGTGACTGCAACGTATGGTGTGGAGCAGGGCATAGTTTTATCAGCCAGCCTGATAAGCACACAGGGAGGGCTCTGTAGACGTTTGTCCTCCAAGCAGGACCTATTTGCTCCGGCTCCATGATAGTGTTAGCTAAAATACATCTGGTTCCATACTGATAAAGCTGGCATGGCACCTCAGCTCTGTGCTGCACTTCACTGTGTGGATGTATCCTCTGGTTCTAAAGCAAAACTGCCTGAAAGTGTTCCAGAGACACCACTCTGAACACAAGACCCTCTCTGCATCCACAACTAGGGGCCTTTTGCCATTGTTGTAAGCCACTCAAATGCTGACAAGGGGTAGCAGCCTACTGCCAAGCTAGGGAACTCATAGGCATATGTCTAAGTGCTTTACTGGACTGGGGCCAGAGGATGCAGTGCACTTGAGTGGCCATTAGAGATGCCTGTTGCAATCAATGGGCAGCACGAAGTTTGAATTCAGCAGATTATTCGGGGTGGCTACCGAGCTGCTCTGTAGATTTTATTAGTTATGTTATGCACAAAAATGTTCATAAGATTCAGTTATATTTAACCGATGAAACTTTTGTGGTATCACTTTGCACAGCTTCAAATGACATATCCCTCACACTGTGCCATATTATGAAAAATGCACTGCCCACTAAGTGCCTGAACCGCCTCCAGGAGCCAGGTGCAGATGCAGTGCAATGCTAGTAGGGGATGGCTGGTCAGCTGTGTATCAGTCCCATCATGTCACCTGTTGTCACCCACAGCAGCCACAAGACTCCTAGCAATCCTAGTGGTAGGGTCCACCGGCACCTCAGTGTGAAGTCAACCCACAAACGCAGTCAGCTGCACTGGAACCGGCATTACTGGACTCTCAGGTTTAAAGCTGAGTCCTGACAATGCCAGCAGGACTACATATGGACATAAGCGAGCAGACAGCCCCAAAGGACAGCATTAAGAGTGAGAATTTTAGGAGGAAATACCCAACACAGAAATACAGGCTTTCCAATCACAAATACGATTGCCTTAAAATTGTGTACTTAATTATGTATATAAGCAGTCACATAAATGACCTGCTTTCCAAAAGTACAACAAAGTGCTGTCATCTTAGCTAAAGACGTAGAAGCTTGGTTGGTTGCATTTGGGGCAGACGGAGTTGCTGGATTTTTCTCAATAAAGCAGAATGCTGAGATGAGACAAGATTTTATGGAAATATTTTCTATCAGTTTTATACCAATGTGTTCTGGCTTTCTATATTCTCCAGAAATACAACAGCTCTACACAATTTTTATTTTTGGATTTTAACGGGAAGAGTTCTTTTATTCATCCAAGGAAGACTTCATTCTGCCTATCCTAATCTTAATTCAAAAAAATACTCTGGCTGTCACTTACATTGGAGAGGCTTCTTATCCTGTCACAGTCTCTTCTTTGCACATGAAAAGAGAAATATTGCTTATTTGCTACAGCTGCCAAGAAGCACGTTTTGAATTAAACAAGGCGATGTGACAGGCTGAGAGTAATCACATGCAAAAAAAAGAAAAAAAAAAAAAGAAGAAAAAGAAAAAGAAAACATGCATACTGGAAAAATGAATCACACCTATTATTATTATATTGGCCTGGCCATGTTGGTCTCCTAAAAAAGAGGAGTAAGCTGAAACATAACTTGAAATCATGAAACCTTAAGGTGGAATAAACTATATATTATTCTTTCATATACAGAAAGTATTCAGGACTTCACCTGCAGAAGCCACTAGGTGCTGAAATAGCACAGCAGCATGTCAAACTGAACCATTTTCACAAAGGAAGCACCAAACCCATGCAACTCAGTGTTACCAGATATCAAGAGGGCAAAAGCATTGCAGTACTCAAAAACAAGTCAGATGAGAAAAAACATGTCTACATTGGATGGGGTATGTTTTAAATTAAGACTTGTTCTGAACTGTCATGTTTCAGGTCTATGTCAACAACTGAGGCAATGAGGTAAGGAATAAACACTGGCAGTGTTTTTTCTTTAACATTTCTTTCTGGTTTTCTCTGAAGCTTCTGGCACGTGTATCCATCAGTCTCAGGGCTCTGGACCAAAAGGACAATTTGGCATTTGCATTGCTCCAAACAGCTGTAACGCCACCACTGCAGACAGCAGTGCATACGTCTACAGTCAGGCTCTGTGATGATGTGATCTGGCACACTGGAGAACACTCGCCTGGCTCATGGCACGCTGGCTTGATCCCCTTAGCGTACTGCACCCAGTACTGCCATTTTGTTTTAGGGGACAGGTGCTGCTAGGGGACAGCTTGTGTGCTGAGAACACAGTGTAGACAAGCTCCAGAAGCATCATGTCCTGGCCTGGATCTTGTTGGGCTGGCTGCCCAGTAACGTACACCTCCAGCATTAAGTTGCCTTCGCTTCGAGAATCCTTGAGGATTTAGTAGCACAGTGACACCCTGATATTGCCTGAGGAGAAAAATTAGGGTTTGGTGGGAATACTGAGTCTTCTTTGAGTGAAGACGCCCCACCTAGCATGAATTGGTACTTTGCCACTACTCCCTTCTTGTATGAATGAATGCATCTTGCACCTTGGGCTTCCCAAGCGTCTCTTCATTCCCAAAAAGCTTGAACTTAACTATTCATTACTTCTGCAAATCCACCAGAATACGAACCAGTAATTCCAGTGAAGGGCACATATTTACTCCCTTCCTGATTATCTGCAACGTTTTCAGCTTGAATACTAAATGGCTCGGCTGAGTGACAAGCTGATGGTGAATCAACAACAGTACGCTACTGGAGAGATTTAAAAGGCAGTGCAGTGCCTGTCTCTAGCAGCAGGTGGCAATGCAAAATACTGCTTCATGGTTGCAGTTAGAAAAAAAGAAGCAACATTCGAGAAAATACTCTTCAAAGCTCCTGGAGTGAAGTTATCAAAGCCTTCTGTTTCACAGATCACATTTGGCTGCTCACTACAATTGCAATGACTTTCTTAAAGGCCAGCATGCCCCCAAGCCACTTACACCACTTTCCGTTAAGAAACAATAGGATGACAAGAAACAGAAAGTAGCCTTGACAAATTATGTGGCAGATGAGAGAACAATCAGTCATTAGGGACAGTGATGCCCATGTGCATCTGACAGGCCTCACTCATTTGAATGAAATGACCAAAAAATTCAAGCTCCTCTCTGGAGATGGCTAATTCCCCCTCTGATCTTACTAGCAGGTGCAGAGATGCGGAGAACCCACAAAAAATCATGTACTCACTCAGACTCACTCCCGTTCCTAGTTAATCTGTCTCAGCAGAGCTCCCTATTGAACACACATGAAAAGTCCTTTCAGATTGTTTCTGTTTTACTGCAAAGCAATGCAACCCCATTTTCTTTAAATTATTCACTCCAACAGTGCCCTAACAAATGGCCGGACTAGTGCAAACTAGGAGGTAGGTAGCAAACCGTGGTCCTTCAAGGACCACGTTTTACACAAAAAAATAGGTCTTTTTTTTCTATGATGTTGTTTATCTATGATGTTGGAAAGAGAACAACGATGATGACAACTATACTGGGGATTGCCCTGATTTTATTTGGTCCTGTGGTAAATCTGAGTTCCAAATTCCTAGCACAGAATCACTACCTCCTTGATTCCAGAAAGCGTTTGTATCCATACAGATGTACTACATCTCTTTTCTTGCATTCTTTTACAGTTCTAATTTAATTGCAAGAAATGAACTGTTGCAGTTCATGTACAAGTTCATCGATGAGAACTGTATACAGCATTTTGACTGCAATGCCCCACCAATTAAAGGTAAACCATGTTGCTCAGGCAACAGCTAGAGACACAGGGGAAAAATACTCATTGCAGATGAGAGGCAATATTCATAAAATGAAATATCATAAAAACTGTGGGGAAGGGGAAATCATAATCAGCTCACAAATTTTCATCATAAAAAAGGAGTCAAAATTCAGCCAATAAATATTTCTGTAATTTTTCTTTCCATATGAGTCTTTGGAAGTCTTAGTTATGCAGGACAAAGTCACAGTTAACTAAATCAAGGCATGATTCAACAACTATTACAGTTTGCTGATGCCAAACTAAGATTGAGGCCAAAATGTTTTGTCTACTTTTGGAGATCAACCAACTCTTTAAAATAAAACTTATGCAGAAAGGTTGGACAATAGTGCTGTATTTTGCTAAGAACTTACTCTTTAATTTTCATTTCCTTCTGTTTTGCTCCATACTGTCATCCAGCAGAACTGAAAAGATTGCTACAGACCTTTGGTTTAATTATGATATTTTCTGATACTTTGATGTAGTACCTTTAAACCCACTCTTTTACCTGCCTTAGCACTGATGATGTGTAATACACTGGGAACAGCAAAGCTATGAGCTAACCTGGAAAACTTCTAGCTACCAGAATGTTTTGTGAGAACAGAAAAGTAAACAAAAGGAAGCAACATCCATATAACCTGTGCTGGAGTCATGAGATTTGCAGAAAAGTTCCTTTTGCTGCTGCAGGAAGGACAGTTTGTGGGGCATGCTGTAGCAAGAAAAGCTGGAGTACACAAGTGCTGCAAATGATACTTCACATCAGTAAAGGCTGTTCAAGTTACCTACTGAGCTTCTGGTGTAATTTCCAGCAAGGCAGGAAAAATGTGATTTCCATTATCACACAGGGAAGCAATGCCCTGGGTGAGGGCTAGGTAACGCTGCTATCTCAGCACTGTAAAGACTAATCTCTGCCCAGCAGACCACTCCTCAAGGAATAGTTTCTTATTTGAGTAGCTCCTTCATGGCCTTATTTTTACTGAAGACTGGCCATGAGGCTCCAGTACTATATATGCCAACTATTTTTAAAGTGAGTATTTTTCGCAATCCAACCAATAAGCAATAAAGGTAATATTCTAAGTGAACTGTCAAATCTCAAAAAGTGACAATGCAGTCCTTATCCGACAGCTATACATACCTGTTTAGATGTACATTCATTTATCAGTTGTGTTTGCCTTAGTCAATTTATAAAACAAGCTGCATTATTTTTCATGGTTTATGGCAATTCACTATTTTATATGAATAAAATAGATATGAATTTGAGACTTCTGAAATCCATAGTCACTTTTCTAGAAATTTATGTATAGGCATAAAGAAAAGGCTACTGCGTCTACTCACTTGGCATATCAAATAAGACAGTCTTGTTTCTGCACCGTGTGTTTTTGTTACTGTATGTGGCATCTGAATTTATGAACTTCTCTCCGAGTTGTCATTTGGGCAGTGGGGAGGGCTCTTTGCCAGTGTCCCTCTTCAATGTCAAATGGAATTTTTTTTACATCTTTTAAAATAGCTGAATGGCAAGTTTGCATTTTCTGCCTCCATCCCAATACTGTTCCAGTAGAGAGCACAAGCAGACAGTGCAACGCTTATTACTGCAGCAGCTAATGGGCAGATTCTAGAAAGTATCTGGAAGTCTGAATGATCCAGATGCTTACCTATCCTTCAGCTCACAAGGAGATTCATGAGATCTTCCCTGCTCTGCTATTTGACGTACCTGAGCTGTTGCTTCCAGCCAACATGGTTGGACTGACAGAGGATCTCCCCAGCCTGCTGGAGACCATGGGTGGGCCCGGCGTTCCATCCCATTCCTGAGCTTTCCCTGGCTCCCTGGAGGAAGCTGTCCCGTGATGGCCTCCCCTCTCTTTGTTTTCCAGCTTTGGTAGTGGTTCAGTGCTGTGACTTCTGATCTTCAGCTCATCTAGCGGTTCTACAAAATACACAAATGCACATTTCATAATAGAGTGCCTGCTAATTACCCATATCATATAATGATCTTTTGTTTAATATTCCATATATACCAATCATTTTTAAGGGCAATTTATATCACTATTTTACCATCTAGGCCCCAAACCTATAGTTTATGTTGGTTTCAACACACTTTTTACTTAAAACAATACACAATACAGGAGATGGATAAAATGTGACTTTTCTGTTACAACTCTTATATGCCAGGAAAGTATTTCTGAAAATGGTATCCTATCAAATTACGCTCTTATTAATTTTAGGGAAATACTTCAATTCTTTTCAGTTGTCATTTCTTTGGGAACAAGTTCTTCTCCAAGCAAATTCTAAGGAAGTTGTCTCCTAAGGCAATATTGTGCAAGCAACGTATCTGTACTCCTCCATTAGCACTAATAGAAAGCACACAATCCAGAAAACTGTCCAGTATTAATATTTTGGGTGTGCCCAACACTATAACCTAGGGAATAAAATTTCACTTGGTTGAAAAATCCTTGGAGTTGTAAAATGACTTTCTGCTTGCAACACCATGAGCCAATATAAGGACAAGAAATTCAAAAAAAATTGAACGATTTTTCAAGTGAAGCAGTGATGTCTGCTTTCTTCATGGCTGGTGATTTTCTGTTGCTTTCTTGAGACTCTCATTTCTTTTCTTGCAGGTTGAGCAATGCAATGGAGAAACAATTCATTCCTGATCTTTTCCATCTGTAGCTGAGAAAAATTCACATAAAAAACTATAGACAGAAGAAACATTAGATTACTAAGTCATAACAGCTAATTACTGTGCTAGTCAGTTATTCAAAGCCTGCTTAACTGTTCAATTCCTTTCAATAGAAAACATTCCTATGAGTTTGGATTTTTAAACATCATATTTAAGCCCAAAGACATCCTTACGTGATACTCTCAGTTCTCGTCATCCACGTTTATAAATCAAACCTCTGATGCACCTTAATTTCAGCATTTATCAACTGTCTTGGAAATTACACTTAATACATATGGGCAATCTCCTCTTGAGCCTTGTCTCAAAATTCTTTGTGGCTACAAAAGACATTCCAAGATTGGGGAAAGCCAAGTGGAGGGAAAATGCCAGGAGCCATTCACAAGCAGGAGGTGACAACAGCCCCCAGGGGATCCGTGCATCTCCGGCAGCACACTGGGTGTACAGGACTCCCAGGGATGCAGTGCCACAGCTTGCCTCAGTAACCCCTTCCTCTCCTGATCACCCCCACGGCCAGGAACTAAGGCTATCCAACAGGAACTGCCACTCAGATGGTACAGTCCCAGAAAAAGAACCTCGTTCAAACCACTTCAATTTGTGGCTCAACCCTCCTGCCCCCACTGTTTACCCTTGCTACAGTAAACGGCAGTAGAAGCAACATTTGATATCTATATGGAATGACAGAAGCCGTACCTACGCACGACAGCAACAAATTCTGGTATTATGACTTTGAGTCCTTTGACATTCCAGTCTGCAGATGAACTTGTTGATGAACAACAACACGGTCATTCTGAAGTATCCTCAAGGAAACATCATATTGGAAAAAAAAAAATCTAACTGGATATGCAGTGCAACATATAATCGTTAATGTGTTTCATGAATTGCTATCAGTTAATAGTGAAAATTCACGTTAAGGATATCATACCACAACCTCCAAGATTTCTTTTTTAATTAATCACAGTAGTAACATTCCATCAGAAAACTAAAAAACGATCTCAGTTTAGCAAGTCCTGTAAACAGCACTCAGTGATATTTATGTGACGAAGACCTTCAAAAATCAAACCTCTTCCTTGAACTTTTAGGTCACTTACCTACTTTAATGTATGCAAAAAAGACACTGTAATGAAAATCCAAACTGTTTGTTTTTCCTGTTTGGTAACCCCAGCAGGGTATGAGGTTGAATAACAATCTGTATCAATATAACATGACATCTGCCTTTCAGGGACCTTTGCTATGAAATGTCTGTAACACAGTTCTGTGACTGCGTAAAGAGACTTGCTAATACAAAGAGCTGTGCAAAGAAATACTGAGCCCAAATTACAACCAGATTTGAACAGTTTCAGTTTTCAGCAAAAAGGCTCTCATTTTTTCTGAACATTGATCTGTCAAAAATCATGATGTACTTTTCCACATAACAGATGCGTGCATATCTGATCTTTTTTCTTTTTACCAATAACATGCACTTCTTTTAGATACCATGTATGTGGGAAAAGGAAACATATGACCAAAATTTCAAAACATTTTGGAAATGCACACAACCCTCTTTCACACCAATGAAGGACTCTGTCTAGCTTGTAGCTCTTACTTTCCAGCCAAATGAAGAAAAAGCCAAAAGGATAGAAAGCGCTTTAAAAAATACTGAATCTGGCCATACAAGCGCCCCACCAACTTAACACATCATCAATAGAGTTAATTTACTTTGTCATTCCGCTGCTACTGGAAACTGTGATTACCTTAGTGAAAACCTTCCCCGTGTGCGTCCCATTGATGCTACTTGAACACCAGCCCTTGAAATCTCACATGCTTGTGCAGTCAGCCCTTAGTTACAGTGGAAACACTCCAGCTGAGTGGAGCTATGTGTTTGTACACTTCACTTTACTCAACAGAGGAGCATTCATACTTGGTGCTTGATAAAAATGATTTGTGCATTCTTAGTTTTATTATCAGCTAAATCAAAGTACAGCAGTTCTCTGCAAACAGCTGGAAACTATGGAAGTATTCAGGCTAAATAAAGAGTTGGCTTATAGTCTGTTTCTTTATAAGGTGTAGAAAATGAGTTTTCAGCTGGCTGTCTAGACTTCGTAAATTTACATTCCACTATTCTTTCTGCAGGGATTTTCAGTTCTCTGTTTATCTGAAAAGTAATATATCCTAAAAATGAAAAGCAGACTGAATCAGATTATAATGTCAAGCAACCCATCACAGAGCCCAATTCATTATTATTTGGTGATCATTATCGGTAACACTGATACACAATCAGAAAAACAACCTGTCAGTGTTTTATATAGTTTTCTGTAATATTACATTCCTGCTCACTTCAGAATACATTAAAAAAAATTAAAAAAATGTAATGCTTCACTTTTACTCAAATAATTTGTGGGGGATTTTACAGGAATTTCAGCTTCCTGAATAACTGTCAATGGGAATCACACTCAAAGTCAATAAAGAATCACTGTGCTAGTTCTTCCTTGATTAAAAGAGCATCTCACTTCTAACATGCCTGTGACAGCTCCAGGAACGCCAAACACTCCTCTCCCAGGCCATGAAGCAACACTGGGACCTTTTGGTGACTCTCACCAACACCTGGCTGCTTGAATGTTTTCATATTGTTAACTACTCCCTGCTGCACCTGCAGCCCCATGGAGCAAGCTCAGGGGCACAAATTATTATCTCTGATAAAAACATGTTCATTGCTTCGTATTTTCGCTCATGCCATCAGGCATGAGGCATCGGCAGAAAGCAGAACACGCATGTAGCTCCTGGCTGTGGTTACCTATGGGGTGGTGACCTTATCATCGACTGAAAATCAAACTGGTATATTTTAAACAGGGCAACCCTTTAAAAGGGCTACAGAAAGATTTAAAAGGCCACTTTATCCACATTGATTCCATACCGAAAACACAAACTCTAACTGGTCACATATATTCTGCTGAAAGATAAGAGTAGCTGCCGCACAACTTTTTATTTATTTATTTTTTATTTGAGAAGTGCAGCAACACAGATGGGATCTAAGTTACCTCATGCTGTTAAAAACCTTAATTTGGAGTTAGGAGATATTGAAGCTCAGTGTTATGCTGGGAATTCACTGAATCATATGATGGCCAGAGGCAAATCTTTTCACAGTCAAGTGCTGTATTTTGAAAGCTGAAATTATTATGGAAAGCATCTTTATTGTTCAATAATTCGCAAGCCAAAATAGTACATAAAAATGTAAATTTCAAGAAATAATTCACTGCTTTAAATATTTATGGATACAGTTGGTTGAACTGCCATAAAGGCATTCAAATGTTTCAAGCGCTTCCAGGTGTCACTGTATTTCAATATGCAAAGACATGCATTTTCCTTATTTATTTCACGTAAATCTCAGGCTTTTCAATGTCAAGAACAAGATGGTGGCTAAAATCCTGTTCAGTGAACATATTTTATTTATAATTGATGTGCACAATTTCCCCTTTATGAAGTATTCCCTAATAGCTATGCACTTGGCAAGGCTGGCACGTGAGCTGCAGGACTGGAAGACTTGTAAATGCTAAAGAAAGTGAGAAACAAACCAGGTTAATCAGCCATAACTTAGACCAAAGCAAACTGAAAAGCACAGCTAAGGAAAACATCTTACCTAAGAAGCTGTCATTCAAATGAATATATACTCTGTGGCCAGTCTGCCTGTAAACTCTTAAGCACAAATTAATCTCAGGTCCTTGTGGTCTCTTAGCGCACTGCTAGGTGATAAATGGCAGAACCTTTATTACTGTTTGGGGCTTTTGAGGGGAAGGAAGAAGAGCAATTGTCTTAAGGAACTTTAAATGAGGGTTGCTCTCTGCCATCTTTGTCAGCTGTGAGCTGAAATGTATAAGCTAATCATCCATGCATTATTCATTTCTTTTTTCACGTGTGTTTGTTATAAACCTAAATAAATAATACATCACTCTAGGCAGAACTCGTATACTTTAGGAAGTAAATGGTACTGCTCACAGGGTCTACCTATGGCTGCGAGGCAGGCACAGACTTGGACACGGGAGCAGCAGTGGGGAGCATCCCCAGGAGCACACCTGGCCACCGGGAGGGACGGAGATGTGGGATTAGACTTCAGCTAGCACATGTGTGAAGTTCAGAGCTACCACAGACACGTCCCAGGCTTCAGCCCTTCCCTGTACCTTCCCCCCAGCTCCTGGCAAGGGGAAAAAGCCACCCACAGCTCCACCAGTGTCCCACGTGTCACCGCCATCATGACAGCAGCACATGCCCGTCCACTATGGACATCAGATGCAGAGCCCTTGAGGGAATCCCAGACCAGTGTCGCAGTTTCTTCTTTCTGCACACCAGGAATTCTTATTTACCTGTATTACACATTTAAAAATAGGATCTGCCTTTTAACAGCTTCCTTGATGTGTGGTTGTCTGATCTGTACAGTTGTAAATTTATCACAAGCCCTCCCAAAGAAAACAAATAGGCTATTAATGCTGCACACAAGAAACACGGATAGTTCTCAGTGCTTAAACCGTTTTTCTGAAAAACAGGAGTACATTATACTGTCAGTGAAAGCCATTCCCTCATCTTTATTAACTATGGTGGTTTGTCTATTCTGACTTCATCTGCTTGCTAATTAGGCAGAAGTTTGCTTTGCATATCAATTTTTAATACCCCTTTTTACAGTTAAGTGAGAGTTGCTGCAGCCAGCTTGTTCAATTAAAAGCAGCTCTGACCTAGTTCCATGCAAAATCAATAGAAAGCCTGAAAGAGTCTCACAAACCATCTAACATTTATGGAGACGTGGCTCAAATGCTTCTCAGTGTTCACTGAGCACATGCTGCTGAGAGCAGTGTGGGTTTTGTTTTATACAGTGAAATACAGAGGAGATCACATCTGCCTGGTACAGACCTGCAAAGAGCAGCCCTGCCTGCTGCAGGCAGCAAAGGGAGGGGAAAGAGGAACCGCTGAAGAAATCTGTTTGGTTGATTTTCTGTGGCTATCTCAAAGATGTTAAGTGGGCAATCCTGGCTAGAACAACAAGATAGGAAGAGAAAAAGCCCATACTGCAATTAACTGGAGACTGAGAAAACAAGGGGTATATTTATAACAAAAGATCATCTGAAGCTTTAGAATGAAAAACATAAAAGGTTACAGTTTAAACACAAAACAGAAATTTGGAAAAGCAGAAAAACGTTATAAAGGGAGACAGAAATATTCTCATATGTTAAGTGCATTGAGTAAACACATTACTCCATATGAAGCTCCAGAAATTTCTGAAAAACAGTTAGGGGAGCAAGTAATATTTAATGAAAAATTAAGATTATTAGGATCTAGGTGAAAAAAAGAATTCTTTAAGTTTCAAGAAACTTCACCTGGCATTATCAGTCACTTAGAAGATGAAGTTTTAGAAGTTCTGCATTTTAAGACATACATTTAACACTGTTTGATGACATACAGTAAGAGGAAAAATCCTCTTGTGATTTAGTCAATCATCCTCTTGATTGATTAAAATATAGGAAAACCTGCTTTTAATCTTACATAAGGAGAGCCATTTAAAACAGTTATATTTTGCCACATATTATAGAAGTGATGACAATATAATACCTCCTGTTTCCCATGGGGCCATCATTATTTCATAATGATTTCTTCCAGTCCCGCCCTTGATCTTTCACATGTGCCTATTCTGATCCAGTTCATGTCACAGCCTGATCGTTTGACTAAGAAGGCAACATCTGGAGTGTATGCATTGTTTTACAGCTGTATTACCAAGGCAATTAAAAATCAATGTCCTGGGATTCTCACCATTAAATCAAACAGCATTCTTGGAAAGGATGTTCTTTCAGCACTCTATTAATAGGTTTACTATTTACCTCAGAGCAGTCACAGTTACATAATTAAGCAGAACACTTTATCCTCTGATATTCACTGCATATGTCTTTTTCCTTTTTTTTCCAGCTTTCCGAGCTGGCTAGGTTGGGAATTGGCAACTTGCACTCAGGAGAACGTCAAAACAAGCCTCTGTGTTCCCCAATGCTTTCTTGGGCAAAAACCTAAGTACAGCAAGTCAAAGGGAATTTTACCATTGACCTCAACAGAGCAAGGACTCTTCTCTGGCAGTTATTTTGGGCTAGCCAGCTCGGCTGATTCACATGAATGTATAGCATAGTTGCTATGGGTGAGCTGCAAATATTTCTCTTACGTAGTCTGTGCACCTAGATCTCCTGCTGATAATCCAGGCTGACCTTTCAGTCAAACTAAACTTGTGCACATACATTTCATACCTGTAGATGGGTACATACGTGGTCTGTGTCTGTTTGTAGCAAACAGGATTTAAGTGCAAGAAGAATAACAACGACTATTTTGAAAAGCTGGGATGGTGTTGTGGCAGTCTTGTGAACCTTCCTTCTCCTCCTGCCTTCCCCACTGGTATCACTGACACTGGCCTTGGACTACTCAGTGACATGCATGTGCAACACAAGCACATCCTTCCATCCCCACCCTAAACTCAACATTGATCAAAGAAAACACTGTTAGACGAAGCAGGCAATTTAACTGTGGAAATCAGTGACACTTGCTATAAAAGGTTGCCCAGCTGTGACTAGCATTTGATTTGAAGAGAAGATGGAGCCTACTCTTACTTCATTGCTTTCCTTCCCAACCCTGTTCATATCACTACATGGTCATTCCATTATTCAGGTTCGTAGATGTACAGCCTTCATATTTTGATGAGGAACTGATGGTTTGATGGTCACTGCATATGTCCTAGCACAGTACGACAAGAAATCAGAAGGCAAGGGTGAGCCAAAAAAGCTAAAATACAGACACTTTAAGAAAAATGTTTTTGAAGAAAGTTCATGACCTTAAGTTTCAAAGCTTCACTTCAGAAGTATCAATCTTTAATAGTAAAGTGCTGACTAAATCAAACTTGTCAACATTTTTTTTTGGTCATATTTTCTGCTGAAAAACAGCCTTTGCTCTACACCAGCAGTTCAAATGCAGGGTTTTTCCATTGTTTGGTCACTTTCATTTCTTCTAAAGCATACATCTCCATCCACATTCAGTAGGAAATGAAAATCTGTTGTTGGTCAGAAAAATACAGAGATAGTAATGTGCACTGGTTGTGAAAACTGGAGACCAAAATCCTCACCCTCAGATTTTCACATAAAAAAATTCAACTAGAAAGAAAATAATTTTTTTTCTGTATTTTAACTACCTTTATAAAAAACATTGTTATTAATGCTTTTCTCTTTATTGATCCCTTTAGCAAATGAGAAAATTCGCCTTTCATTATTGGAACAAATGTCTTATCTGTACAGCTTTCCTTCTATCACAATATGGTACAGTAAAAGGAGAGACTGAAGTTGTCTTAATGTTGGCCCTACCTGAATTTTGCTCTCAGTTTTACAAAGCCAGGCACAAGAACGCGGACTTTTCTACGCAGATGCTGTGCCAAGCCTTAGCTGGGTCAGGGTCCCAGGCACTATTTGTTCTGCAAGTTCTACTGATTACAAAATGAAACCTCTATGCCATTCTGTCTTTCTATGCCTTTTAATTGAGTTAATCATTTTAGGCCCTCCCCCCTTTCTAATTACAGGTTTCATTTTGTGAAACTGGTTTTTACTTTTGCTAGTTAAGCAACTGTTAAGCCACGGCAGCACAGACTTCAGATCCTGAGGAAATAAGTAGAATCGCAGATGGCCTTACACAGCTCTGGCTGATGCCCGTGCTTGCAAGACATTACTATTATTGCTTTCGCAAGTGCGCAGCAAGTGTGTCTGTATGTGTTACAACACATATAAATTAAAAATAAATTACGCAAACATTGCCCAAGCAGTAAAATGGCTGTAGATTTCCTGGAGGAAGGTACTTGTTGTTATGAATTTAAGTCACATAAAAATAAAGACATTCCCATCTCCAGCAAAATTACACATGCAGCTTCTCTTTTTCAGATGAATAGTTACAAGAACAATAGTTCTCCTTACTCATCCTTAAATGCCAGATAAAGTGCTAATTGCATGTTAGTGTTTTAGCAAAAAACATAATTATTAGGGATGACTAATTCTGTTCAGAGGAGTAAAAGTAACCCGAACCTTCGCATAAAATTGAATGCAAATGAACCAATTTTTTTTTATATGCATTATCATCTTGACAATTATTTCCTCAATGTTCCTGTACTTCTCATCTTATCTATACCTAGGATGTTTATACACTCCTACAGTTTAAGGGCTCAATATTTGAATCAAAGTTATGTGTATAACCCAAATAAAGCTATTTCCAACTCGGTGATTTCTCTTGTTTTTGATAGACTCCTGGCAGGCCCAGAGAAAACTTAAGGAGACCATATCCACCTTTTCACAGTTAACAGTTTACATTTTTTTATCACTAAGAGTTTACATTTTTTTTACCCATATTTATGTAATATGGGTAGATTAGATGATACACTGACAAAAAATGCGTAGCATATCATGCAGGCCACGTGCTATTTTTTCTAAGTCTTTGTATTATCCACTACTACATTCTGGATGTATAAACGCCCTGATTTGCAGAGTGGTTTTGCAAGGAACAACAACCTAATAGAAGGAGAGGAGCCCTCTTGCCATAATTTATAACGGGATCCGATGAAGTATGTCTTATCTCATACTTCAAGGACCTTTGGATTGGACCTTTAATGACGGGGTTTAAGAATTGAGCTCACTCTGCCAGGAATCAAATCAGACATGCCAGAAAATCTATGTTTTTAAAAATGGATATATAAGCCACTTAGCCCACGAAATTGTCAGTCTTTGTTACACAGATCAGCACGGTAAAGACATTTTAAGAAACATCAAGAAGAGCAGTCAGAAGTACTGGAGGATTTTAGAACTGAGGAAGGAAACTTTGTTCTTTCCACTATTCCCCCCAAATTCCCACCATCTTCTCTTAAAATCACACAGCTTTTAGAGTGAGAGGTTTTTCACTGTAAGTGCAGATAAGGCATTTAATTAAACTCCATCTCTTGTAAAGATGCATTGACAGCAGCTCAAGAGATCATGAAACCAGGTCTCAGGTCATAAGCTAGCATGCAAAAGACTTTCATTTAACAATGATCTTGAGCAACTCCTCTGGCTATGATGCAGATATTCCAGTTTTGGGGGGGGAAGCAGATTTTTGTTAGTGAAACTGGTTTTTTGTTCATGGTAAATTTGGGTGAAATTGTTAAGCTCTGCTGTCTTTGAAACTTAAACAGTGTTTCACCTTCCTAAAGCTCACAGTCCTCAGCTTGGTGGTGGTGGGTTAGTCTGGGGGACTTTGGTTATTTTTCCTAAACAAAACTGTGATCTCATTCCTTGTGATTTAGTCTGAGCAAACAGACTGAAGTGCTATCTCTATATATGTACCAGTGGAACATGTCCTGTCTGGTTAAAAGTGCTTTATGAACATTGTGCTTCTTAGAAATAAACGCAAAAAATGTAGGCCTTCCTATTAAAGGTCTTTACTTTTACTTTTTTAAAGCAAAAATGCATTTGAATCCTAAATCAAAGAAGATCTGATTCTTAAGTTAGAAAAAAAATGCAATTCCAGGTACCAGCACTTGGTTATAAAGACAAATTCTAGAAGATAGAGCAGCTGCCTTGAAAAAAGAGCCCTGTATTGCCAACCAGCTGGTCCCACCCCAAAAGTCCTGGCTTCACCCAGCCAGAAGATGCACTAAGTCACCAGCCGCTGGTCTGATTCACACCTTTATGAACACGCTTCCTCCCCTTTGGAAAGCTAACATGCACAGATAGCTTTTTCACATGTCCAAACTGCAGTTCCCACTAAAAACTGCTAACGCTCCGATTGCTGCAACTCGTGATATGATTTTAGTAAGGTACTCTACGGAAGTGCTATAAACCAAAGCTGAGTGCCTGACGCCAGACACCTCCTCTAGCGTGAGACTCCATATTATCTTCAAATAAATTATCTCCAATACACAACAGCTTAAAGATAATCAGTCAGTCCTGGAACACCTCTCCTGGGTTATAAAGTTTCAACGTGTCTATATTCAATACAGCCAGTCACTGTTCTAGCAGACAGGAATGAAACACGGCTACATATCAAATCCAGAAGCCCCAGGGAGGACACGGATGACCGCGCGGGCTCAGGACAGCCACCCACCCTGGGTGCCACAGCTGCCGCCCTCTCCGACACCTGGCACTGCTGACTCGTAGAGCCACAATGCTGCACCGCTGGGCTGGCCGCTGTCTTTCAATACGGCTGTGCCAACATCCGGAGGAGAGGCTATGCAAATAAAACTGCATCATGCCTTTAACCAAAGTAGTTAGATTCCTACCTTCCTTCTTTTTTCTGTTCTTCCTTAGTTCCATCAGAAAAGGAGTACCCTAATACCCTAAATGGATACCACCTTCCCTAAAAAACGCAGTGAGAAATTTTAACAAATTGTATTTATCATTTTCATTGAAGGTAATATATGCTTATGGAAAACATCACCAGATTAAACATCTTTTATGACTACTATTGAGCACCCATAAATTGGTCCTGAGTGGTGTAGTTCCATTTGAAACAAAAAGACAGTAAATTCTCCAATTCACCGTTCAGCTGTATGACTACCCCATTTTGAATACAAGCTGTTCTAGTCACAAAGGACAAATTTATTTTCTTGAAGCCAGAGACACAGATGGTGTAAACTGGAGTAGCTCTTTCGACTTCAAATAAGAAGTGGTGATTTATAAGTGCTGAGGATTTGACCGAAAGGTCAAGATATTTCTCTGGCTTAAAAAGCTTTGTTCAGGGAAAAAGAAAAAAAAAATCAATGGCACTCAAAACTCAGAATCTATTATCATTATCCACATCCTTAAGTGCAGCATGTGTTGCTTTGCTTACTGGTGATACAGTAAAGTAGGTGCCAGTAACTGAATTAAAGGGACTTTCTGCCTTTATTTTTAACAACTTTCAGACAACTCACATTGTCCTATTAAAACCTAGGAACTGTCTTTTTCAGCCTTTTACCTGAAACCACCTCTTACTTGAAATCTAACAAACAGAAAGTGGCTTTATCTCTATTAATTCTTCTTTTTTACCATTTACAAGTTTTCTTTTTCATAAAAAGACATGTTGATTAAATTGCTACCCAGAAATTGTACCAAGCAGTCAAGTAATATAAACAGAAGGAATAAATAAATCCATATACATCAATCACAAACAGCAGCTGTTTCCAGAAAAACCTGAGCAATTATTTATGAAATTATGTCTTCTTCAATGATTCTGTATACGGTCATGATCCCAGGAGGACCTGATTTTCTGATGAGCCTAAATTGCTGAATTAGAAGAGGAGACAATGTCATGGTACCAATTAGCAAAACGATTGCATATCATCTCAAAATGCGTGTTTTTTGTTTTAATAACTGTGAGTAACAAAGACGTTCATTTATCTCAAAAACGGAGGGAACATCCCACCTTTTAGTGACTTGAATGATTAAAGGCCCTTTAAACAGACATATTCACTTTCATGTGAAAGCAGCAAGACGACAAATGGCATAGCATGCATTTCAATCAAGGAATGGGTACCTACCGATTTATCCATTCAGAACAGAAGTTCTCAAACCTGGCATTATCCCTGGTGCTGAGAAAGGACTGAACTACTGGCACGCAATGCACAATGAGGCAGCGATGGCACAGTGAAGGCACCCAGAGACATGCAATCTGCCACGGTGCTGCCATGCATCCTTTCACACGTTTCATCTCTTCTTTGTACCTTTGTTCCTCAGCCCAATCTTTGCCACTTAGTGTAAACCTTGGAAACGTTGGTTTCCTGCCTTTGAGTGCCTAGCTGAATAACCTTACTGCCATGTTACGATTTTTCTTTCCACTTATTTCCTGTGATTGCTAATTGGGGGAACATATTTCCGCTTTAACAAGTAAGAAGCTCCAGCTGGCCAGACTAGCTGATGCGTATCAAAGTATTTAGTCCATTGCCCACCTTTTTACGCTAAGGAATTTAGGCATTATTGGTAAAGGACAACAACAGGTATGGCTGAAGCAGCACTCAAGACCACTCAACTGCAAAATTAATCTTTTTTCATTTCTTCAAAAGCTTGGTTCCTGACAGATGCCGACCACATCTGGTCATTCCCATGTTTACACTTCCATCATTTTCAGTTCTGCCTCACAACAATTTTTACTGGCACCCACTCATCGCAACAGGCACCTTCCTTAGTGAAGGGCAGTGTTTCAAAGACCTGATACCAGCAGACCAGACAGCTCATGACTTGTGTGCGAGCAGACATATGCCTCTCTTTTCCTGAATATGCGCTTACATGTGAGCATCTGAAGAAAGCACTTCTGATGCTGCAACTCCTAAGCTTGTTTATATCTCAATAAATAGTAACTCGGGAGCAAGAACAGAGACTTCTTCAGGCTTTAACTAAATGCAAGTAACTGTGGTAAGACCATATCCAGTCTCTGGTGAATGAGTGTCATCCTCTTCAAAGCTGGTGTTCTCTTACCCTCTGTTCCACTTCCTCTGGCATTTCCTAGTGCTCCCTCACCTAAGTCTCTTATTTCAGATCAACTTTCAGGACTGTCAAACGAGATGTGACTGCTGTAATCACCTGGCCTAACCCCACGTACATCATGGGTCACCAGACTAGAAAATACAACTTCTAGTGGAACAGCTGCTTCACCGGTGATGGAGAAGCCAATATACCTCTGGCTCAAAAGTACAGCATCATTCACGAACAACTTTAGGTATGCAGTATTATTTCTGTTAAACTGTAGCTATGTCAGACTGAACACAGCATTCATACTGCCTGCAATCAATTGCTACAAAGGGCTGAAGAATTAGGATGACAACCCTTTATATAAAACTACAGAAAATATATTAACCTAGAGGTTAGAAATTATTTAGGCTTCTGAATTTCAGTATCTGATTCTGACTCTCAGCTATGCAGTAGCTGAGAAATAGTGGTATGTGATGGAATAGCTGTAACACTTTCTGTGGCCAGCCTAGTCCTGCAGGCAACCTCTACCCCTTCAGAATACCAGAGGCTTAGAATGTATCCAAATTTTTAGAAAGTTCAATGGCATATCAAGTCCCCCTTCCTTAGGTCAGCATTTTTCATTCTAACTCCATTAGAAATACATAAGCTGAAATCCGGCCCTATGTCCCTCATACCGCATTTAACGCACAGAGCTGGCGGTTAAACAACCGAACAGAACCCCGTGAGGAGAATCTGCACTTGACTCGTTTCCCAAACTCTTTTTCCAACACACTGTTCCTCCTGACAGGGACCCCAAAGCTGTTTTCTAGCTCTCTGGAAAACACCAACATAAAAACAAACAAACAAACAAAAAACGGTGCATTTAAAATTTTTCTACTATTACTGCATGAATTCTTCATGGCAGGGCCTCAGCTGTCTGAAACTGGAATGCGCTCCTTTTTAGCAAGTTGAGCCATTTGTCCCTCCCCCCTCCTCCATTTACACACTAGTTGTCAGATTATAATAGAATACTTTAGATTCCCAATGCAGTAGGCACCAGCCAGGAACAGGAAATCTTAATAATCATCCCAATTTACAGTCACTATAACTGAATTTTCAAAGTAGCACATTGACAAATTTCCTCCTTATTTGTGACTAAAAGCTGAAGAGGCTCTCCGTAGGCAAAAAACAGAAGAAAGTACAAAGCCCCACAGAGCAGCTAAGGAAAACAGCACCAAACTGCCCTGCATCGTGTGTGCCGATCTCACACATCATGTGCACAGAGCACACAACAGAGGTAACTATTACATTGTGCAGTTCATTAGGAGGAACATTCGCAAATTTGCTCACAACAGGCATAGGAAGTTAGAAGGAAACCAAAGCCTTAACAAATGGAAACAACCCATACACAAAGGTTTAGTCAACCCAGGCAAGGGTTTACAGGACCATTCTGCCCAGAAAAAATGTACTGCCTTGGAGTGAGTGCAGTTCAGATGCACGCCAGCAGCTTCTGTGTTTTGCTTTTCAATAGGCAGATATGCCTGTACGCAAATAACTTCAGTTCGACATTCGCACAGAGTGCTATGCGTTTCTGTGGTGCAGAAAAGACAGATACAGCAAACATCTCCAGAAAATCTGAACACTCTGAACACTACTCCCACCTTCCCTTCCTCCCTCCCTTCCTAATTCCACCTTTATGAAGGACATGGGCAATACAGACACTTGGTGCATGTGCTGCAAGCAAAGGCAATGTGCTGTTCAACACAGCTGGATACAGTGGTCATACACACACCTTCCAAATGCATTAGAAAAGTTCACTGTGTACCCCAATGAAAGCAGATGATGTTGGTATCCTTTAAACAGCTTCCGTCTAACCTCTGAGACTGACATTATGCTTTACAGGGCTCTGCCAACTGTTAGGGCATGCAACCATGTTACCACACACGTCACTGATGATTAATAACATCTATCTTTTCTATTCTTTCACATTTTTCATGCTTGACATCTTTCTCCAGTTTTCTGTAGGGTTCTCTCCATCTGCCTTTCTTTGTGATCATCTTCCATGTTTTCATTTCTGATTTGCCCTTACAATTTATTTTCCTTTGTTCTTCTCTCCCCACCTTCATAATTGTGTCTCACTGCATATTTAAGATGCTAACAGCACACAAGAGAACTTTTACGAGAACGCAGCACAATAAGTGAACTGCCTATAAAATCCAGATATGCACATCACAACTGCAGCCAGTGGGTGCTGAGTGCATTCAGTAACATGGCTGGGGCTTCAGCAGAAGCTCGTATCTTCAGAAAATGTGGCCCTGAGGTGACAGTCTCCTGCGTATCACTGATTTATCCCAATTTCCCACTAACATAATTTCAGTGAACTCTACAATAATAAAATGGAAGTGGGAAAAAAGGAAAAATGCCAGAAGAACAAAGAAAATAAAACAGAAAGGAGGACAAGGGCAGCTTTACGTGACTGGAAAAAAGGTTTGTGCAGTCTCCCTCCTCAAAAAGAAACACACTCAAAAATGCTATAAACTAAAAGCCTGTGAATATATTCTGAGCTTGGACTCAGGTGCAAAATTTCCACAAAGTCAGTTGCAGTAATAACAATAAAGATGAGAGAGAATTTTCTCTGTAACTGCTGCAATATTTTCCAAATACACTCAGCTGAATACAAAATTTAGTATTGTGCTGGGTTTTTTTGGACTAGCATATGGCAGTGAGAGCTTCAGACAAGTCACAGAGGGCTGAGTCTTGGAGGATTCAATGAGAAAGTTACTTGAGATGTGCTCAGAATAATTTTGTATTTTAGAAGCACATATTCTTAGTTTCCTAGCCTGATTTCATAAGAGCAACATAACTTCTGCTTTTTTTTTTTAAATTATCCTTCGGATTCTGGAAATCTTTATGCTGAGACCAAATTACACTGAAGTAACAAATACAAAAACACAGCAGTCCCAGTTAGTCCCATGCTATGCATTTGCTCTCCCATAGTTTAAAAAACTAATCCACAACTGTATGACTGCCTTAAGCTTCCAGCGTGAGTCACAGGAGCAAGATTTCTTTAGTACATCTTATGATTAGTCCAGTCTACCCTTCCTATTACTACATACTATCATGGTGTATAAATTGGCAGCCTGGTCAGATTCTACTTTCAAAAATCAATTTAGAGTTTTTATGGTGGATTGTTTTAATGCAAAATTGCAGGACATGAAATGCTAGCCCTGTGTGTGTTTTCTATGCATCTTACAAAGACTTCTGTAATATCTGAGCACAAACCTAGTTCTTCCTCAGTGCAGTAATCCCATGGGATTAAGCCATACTGTAAATACTAGATGAATTACAATCAGATTAGATGGGCAGTCTGTTCATTTACTCAACACAGCTGCACTCCAGACTCTTTTCACCACTGGTCTCCATTTATGAAATGAATGTTTTGTCCTTAAAGTAAATGAACAAGGTTTCTATTTCATGACTCTTGTATTACCATTCATGACCAATAACAAGCACATTTCTACTTCCTAAAGAGGAAGCAGAATGCTCCTTGAGAGGCTAATACGAAAGCTGCCCTTGGTACAGATCCGCAGGGCAAGATTTATTTTAAATTTATCATTGAAATGTTCTTTGATAGTCTGCATTCAATTTCAGTGGAATTTCAAGTGGAATATAGAGAAGATGTTTTTGCAGTTAGGTATGAGACAGAAGTACACTGATTGCCTGAAATTTCCCAGGACTTGCCACATTCACTGCAGGTATTTCCATAGGTTCCAAACCTAGTACTTCTGCCTACATTGGTAAGCATAAAACCATCAAACGTGTGAGGCTGAACACTAGCTCTGGCGTAGCATGGAGTTTAGAGGGGATTTCTGCTCATTTATCAGTAAGTAGCATGTTTAATAATGTTCAATCTTGTCTGTATTTTGCCAAAATCTCTCTACCACTTCACTACAATTATTTATAAATGTCACAACACATCCCTCATAATTGTTCCCAATCACAAAAATCACCTTACCTTTTAGGCAAAAATTTGCTACCATCCAACACACAAATCCGGTGTTATTGTATTTTTATTACTGTACTCACTTTGTAAAACCCTACTGAATCATGGAGCTAAGGCTTTCATACAACAATATTTATGATTGCAGGCCGCAAAAGTATTAAAGCCAGATAAAGAGAATTGCTGCCCTGACTCATATTCTCAGTTTCCTGTTAACTCCATTCTCACCTCCAACTTCTGATTTCAGGGTCATTATTCCTGATTTGCAGAGAGATGAGAGAATAAAACTGCCGACGTTGGGGCAGTGGAGCCCACGAATCAGGTGGAATGCTTTGTATGCCAACCCAAACCATGTCCACCAAGCTTCTCCATACTTAAACGTTTGCACATACTCTGAGGACAGCACTGATGGACAGCCCACTTGAGGTGGTGGTGATCACGGACACACGGGAACCAAGTGAGCTGCTTACCAAGGAGAGGTGTTAGAAGGACACCAGTGCAGTAACTGGTACCTCAGGCACCTTGTGATCAGCCACTGCTTACCTGAGCTTTGGCACTACCAGCACTAAGCAGATCAAGGTGACCTGGCAACACCAGCCTAGACTTTCTGTGATCATAAAGTAGACGTGAAAGGTAGGTGACACCTACCCATGAAAACCCGAATGGGGTGTTCTTGCAAGCTCCCTGAGAGTGCCCCAAAGCGATGTGAACTAAGGAGTTCAGCTGTGACCACACTGCTGTCAGTAATGTAACAGAGCAGCATAAAGACAACCAGAAAGGCAGTGGAAAATTCACCTCTCCTCTGTAGTAATACACTAGCCTGGAAACAAAAATACCTTATTTTAACAAGTAAAAGCCACCATAGTTTGTCACATGGCATTTGATAAGTTACAGCTACCAAAAAGGTATAATGTGGCGCTTGCACAAACATAAAATCAGCTGTTCTCCAAAAAGAGCTTTTTCTGTTAGGCAGGCATCAAGATTTCAAAGTCAAACTGATTTTATGGAAGTCAGAGGAGAAAGCATACTGAGCACACCTTGCTCTCCGACAAAAGGTGTTATAGCAAAGTTTTGCTGCAAGACATTGTCTTTGGCAACACTGAACAGGAACATTTCTTTACAACAGGAATACCGGTGCCAGGTTCTGCTTTCACTCGCACCTCTGACTCCTGCTGATTTCATTAGGAGTTTCCATATTGCACTAACTCAGAAGAAGGTGTGCTTTGTGTAAACCTGAATGCAAGTGGGACAATGGTTTTATGGTACAGTGTATTCAAAGTCAATATTGGCTTAAGGTTTTCCTGCACAGCCTCCACCCGTACTTTTCTCTGTGTGTGGGTAATGTGTTTTAGGTCATGTTGGTTTTCAGATGGATTCACTGGCCTCACAACCAGTCACATTGTCACAGCCGAAAGAGATACTCTGTGGCGCAGTACAGAAGCAGGCAGTGGGAAGTAGAGGAATCGTTTAAGCTGGTACCTCTGATTTCCACCATACATGTTGTGATCATTAGCAAAGTTAAGGGTGATAAATGAACCTTTGCCAAAAAACAACTACTGTCTGGTTATTTCACTACAAGTTGCTAGGACAATCACTGCATCTTAGCATCCAGTGCAAAATTAAGAACGTGAGATACTGAGAAGACTCTAACTCACATGGGACCACTATGACTATGGAAAAGTTAATGAAAACTGACTCCTTTTGCAAGACCAAGCCATGAATTGTACTCCTGTCTGACAAACTTCTGTAGTGCAGTATACATGCTTAAAAATCTTTAACATATAACAATACAAAAACTAATTTTAATAATCATTACTTTTCTTCCAGTTACAAGAAACTTATATGTGGAATTCAGACTTCTGAGGTATTTGCTTTTTGCAAGTGTTTGATTTAGCAAAATACAGTGGAAGTACTTACTCTGTGAGGAAGAATGAGGAAAAATTGTATCAAGAACTTACTTTCTGCAGGTTCCTTAGATCTTCTGCCACTGGAGGACTTCCTCAGGAGACTTCGTCCTGAGGTAAAGAGGCTGGTTAGTTCCTCCAGAGGACTGGTAGGTGTCCGAGAACGGGAACCACTCTGAGATGATGACCCATAGGTACCGACTGAGACATTTACCATCTTTCCTCCTTCTGGCAATGTATTTCTGGCTGTAGAATGAGGCACTGATGGAGAGCTTCTTGAGAGACTTCCTGAATGTACAGAGTCATAAGGTGGAGGTCTTTTGAGGCTTAAAGGGGTAAGAGACCTACCCATACTGACAGGAGAGGGTGAGGCAGAGTGACTTTTAGGATAACCATGTGGAGACTGCGTTCTGTATAAGGTGGAAGGATGAGGAGGGGAGGAGGTGTGCCCAGGGGTGCTAGTTCCATGAGATACCATCTGCTCTTTCTCCAGTTTTTGATGGCCTGGTGTATGAGGTGGCAATGAAGATGGAGAAGCTCCAGCTTGTTGTTTGATGTAAGACACATTTTCTAAAACAGGAAGCTTTGTGACCTCTAGCGGAGTTAGAGGAGACTCGTCAGAATTTGGGGAACACTGCACTGGTGCTGGTGGGAACACCAGCAGTGGAGGTCTGTGAGAAAGAAGATTTGGAAATGGTGGGGGTATATCACAAAGCAAGCCCTTGGGAGTAGATGGCACTGAAGACTTGGTGAAATCCAGGTCAGGCACTGTGGGAGTAGCACACTGAGAAGAACAAGTGTGATGGTCATAGTCACATTGACATTTTGAATCTTGGCCTACATCATCAAACATAGGGTATTTCATCTCCTCATAGACTGCTTCACTTTGGTCGTCCTCATCTTTTTTGAAGTCTCTGAGTATATTCCCAACCATTTCAATATAAACAGGCTCTTCTTCCTCTGTGTCTGGGGCAGGACTGCTGACCTGTGATAAGGAGGCATCCCTAGTGAGTGGTGTCTTCATAGGGCCATGCTTTTTGATATAAGTTTCATCAAAAGATGTGCTTAGCTGAGTGTTTGGATTTCGTTTCGGCTTAGGAGGTGGAATCTTCTTTGTATATTCATCACTGTGAGGTCTTGGTTTGGCTGACACTGAAAACAGAACAAAATACAAATTCATCAGAAATATTTAACGACCTTTGTCAAACACAGGATGTCTGTTACAGTGTCACAATACTAGAATGGATTTCCTGGGACCAGACTGTTGCTGGTTTTCTCTGGTATTACATCAGAAGAACACTTAACATCCTATTCAAAACACTCCTGATGTTCCCCCAGGAGGCTGTGACTCTCCAATATTCAGTAGCTAGTGAGCACTTCCCCTCTTCTGAGACAACTGTTTTCTACCAAACTCTTTGGACAGGGGACTTTCCATTTTTAAATATCGTGCTTTTGAGATATCACTGTGGAATTTTAAAAACCCCAGAAGTTGCCAAAGACATAAAACTAAGTATCCAAATGAACTCCTTATGGCTGCAAGAGAACAGTTAAGATCCTGGACGCTCACACTGGAATGACAGTGATGCAAATCTGCAGTAACACAGTGGTGAATCAAGACTTTTTTATTTATAGTAACTTCTTGCATAAAGTACAACAATTGTCTCAGCACTGACCAAGAAAGGAAATTCTAACATACAAATAGTGTAAAATGTACTGTTTGGATAATCCTAATCATTTATCTGGATTCCATACTATGAATTCACAAGACTTCAGTGAAGTCACGAGAAACAAAATACCTCACTGATTCAGATTCTTCCCAAACAGGTTATATCTAAAACAAGAGATCATTTTATCTGTGAAATTACAGATCTAAATATTGTAATGAAATTAATTTGAAATGAGAGGTTAAGGGTTTCTTAAAAAACGTCCTTGATGAATTAAAGAAACTCATTTTGTTCTCTTTGCACGAATATTTAATAAAATATCTCATTAAATGTTGGGGTTAATAAAATACCTCATTAAAAGCTTAGCTGAAGTCAGTTTTTATCCTATATGGACTCAACAAACTAATTCAGAAATGAAATTTACCTTGTATACTAAAACCAATTTGTATTCCTAGAGGGTAAACAGCTCTTGCAATGACAGCCTTGATATCTCATTGATTAGTTTCTCAGTTTTCAAAAAATCCTAAACTATGGGCCAGCTTGGAACGGCAGCTTTCCGGTTTTACCAGACATTATTGCTCCTTGCAATTCACTGCTACAGATCTGTTGCTGCAAACTCAGCGTTCAGAGAAATTTCCAGATACCATTTGCTGGCCCATCAGACGAACAGCTAGTGAGTATCTGGTGTTAAACCAGGCAGCACTCATGGAGTTAAAAATCCTGTTTTAGAAACAGCCTCACATGCGTTCTCAAAGCCAGCAGCTCGCCAGCTGCAAGGCAGTATTCTGACTGTCTGTAGGACAGCGGCTGCGGGGGGAGGCGCCTGCACTACAGCATTTTACTGATGTGCTTTGGTCAGTATCAGAGGAGGATTCAAACACTGTGTTGCCGTTTCATTGCTCTTCTGCTTTGATGTGTTGAGTAACTCCTCAGTACTTCTTAAAAGGCATAGCAGTAAAGGCAGGTGTTAAACAAGATTCTAGTTTTGTTTACGAATAAGGAGACTTGAATGTATGCACATGCACATATGTGATGCTACAAGACCACTCTTCATCAATAGTTTTGTTTTGTTTTGTTTTTTAAGCTTAACAACATATAATGAAAGTACAACAAAGCAAGAAGAAAAAGAAACCTAGCCAGAATTAAAAAACAAACAAACAAAAAAAGCTAAAACCACAACGAATCAGATTATGCTTTCATTATGGTTCCAATTAATGTGTCCCACTTTGCAGAAGGCTAGGGACATGCAAAAGCTACTACAGATAAGTGCACTTGGTAGCTTGATAGTTTTTCACTATGTGGATATATCCTAATGCACTTTAAATTTGTCTTTTTAATTAACCCAAATTAATTTTCTTGATTGTCTTAGGATAGACTTTTGGGAATGAGATGTAGGCTACATGAATCATTTGGGCTTTGCAGAAAATATTACTCCTGATGTATTTGACAATACTAACAGAATTTTCTTGCTCTGCTTCCAGCTAAATCACCATTTCCTTTCTATTTAGTATGTTATTTGTATATTACATTCATACAAGTTCTACTGACATAAACTTGATCTCAATCCTCTCTCCACACCTCCGTTAATCTGATTTGCAACCCTGGCAAGCACAATCTTCTTCAGATTGGCATCATTATAATGAAGAGACTGGCACAAACTGCCTGAGCATTTCTGAACATGTTGCCCAGGACCTGAACTCTGCTTTATACCAGCTAAAGGATTACAGACTCTGCTGCATTTGGAAATTGTGTATTTTGTACACAGGGGCTCCCTGCAGACTTCAGTTCCCTATGCACCATAAATGTTTCCCACTCCTCTGCCTTCGTTAGACCCCTGTTCCCTATTCTGTCTTCTACCTCTCCTATGCCAGGAGTGTCACACAGAGAGTGCTGTCTCATAGCCATATCCCTACTCTTCCATCTTTTATCTGGAGAGATGCTAATGACGGACAAAGTAAGCAAAAAGATGTTGTTGTGCTGGAGGTCATTCAATGCTAGTGTCAACTGATATTTTTACTTAAAAATAGATAAAAGTGTTAAGATCATGGTGTTTTCCAACAAATTGCTAGAAATAGCATATTTTGCCTCTTTTTTTCCTCCATTTTCACAATTTTTATCCAAGCTGATGAGGTTCTGCCTTGTGGTCTAGACCCCTCCTGAAGCGTTGGGGTTTGCATATACAACATTCAGACGTTATTACATTATAGACAAGGAAATGAGAAATGTCACAGAAAAATGAGTGACATTCTAGTCTTGTAAAGTATTTGTGCATGGGTTGAAATTAACTGCTGCACTGACACACACAGCATTCTCATCTGCCATCGCATGATGTGTAGCATTAGCCTAAAATATCTTGGTGACATTATCAACAAAAAGGTCAAATGACCCAGTCCTGCTGTATGATCCACAGGATAAAACAAGGTGAAAGGTTTGCTTTCCTCTTTCTATTCAAAGCATTTTTGCTCTGCCACAGTTTATTAAAGCATCTATTTCCAGGATGTGGTATGTTATGGAGATCTTTTTTTTCTCCTTGATAAACTGGACTATTGAAACTAAAATTTCAAAGTAAGTGCTTTAAATACTTTATAAACCTTACACAGATATAGAGTTACCTTCTATACGCTACTTAGAGTGGGAACATTTGGTGCTATAAGACTTCCTAGAGAAAATACAGTAGCAAAGAAATCTTTTTATCATGATTGGGAACAAAGGAGCTGCTCTACACCTCCTCGGAACTCCCTTCAGCTGCAGTGGGGCATTCAGGAGATAAAACTGAATTAGCTTCAAGAAGGCTATGATGCAAGACACTATGTTCATTGAACAAAGGTTTCTACACTGAAACACGGCTCCATAGCAGGGCTGAACTCTGTGGCACACATGGTTATGGAATACCTGCTCACAAACTCCTGCTCTACCCCAGAATCACGGAGGAAAAATAGGAATCCTGCAACGGAACAGAGCTGTGCAAAGCTAGCGAAAGGAGCAGGGAGTATTTGTATAGCTCCTGTGTTACCAACATTTGGCAGCGATAAATGTGCATGAATGCAGAAGCCCTGGCAAGAGCCCATAGCCAATGAGAGGAGATTATTTGGAAATCTCCTGAGAGGAACAGGCAAGATTGCTTTAAGTACTTGACATTTATCAGGCAGAAAAAGCATTCAGTGCCTGCTGGGAACATAAACTCCTATGAAAAGCAAACCATGCTGACATATTGGTAATACACATACTGCAGTGTCGTCTGCTCTAAACATGGAGTAATTAAGCGCTTTTCAACATGGACTACTATGTCCCCAGTTCATTTGTCCCCAGTAACCTGCCCTGAGACTGCCACCAGTACTTCAGAGTACACAGGGCACAATCCGAAGCCAAATGGAAGAAACAAAAGTTCCTATGGACTTTAGTGGGCTTTGATGTGGAGCGTGCTTCCTCAGGGTACTGCTCTGACAGCCACCACTGTCACTGAAGCCCAAGGAAACGGCTGAGACTGCAACTCCTCCACTCCAGGGACTGTCCATCCATCTTCTACAGTGTACTATGTGTTCCTATGATTTGGGGGACACTGAGGCATAGAAAAATATTACGGTTGGTCTGTAACTGGAGTTTTCCTTTGTGGAGGATAGTGAGAACCTGTCATAGCTTTTTCAATTAGAAATAAACTTGTTCTTTGTTAATTCTCCATAGGCAAGAAGTCCCAATTAATCATGACATTGAGTTTCAAAAAAATGTTCACTTTTTTTTTTTTTAAATACTATAATGCCACAGAGGAAATATATGGAGATAATTCAACACAGTGACACATTTATAACAAACAGTTGTGAAAACAGAAAAAAAGTAAAGAGTTTCGTTTCCTTCCCCAGAAGTGCCAGAACGCAGGACATTATGACACAGACCCATCACTCCTCACAGCCCTGTCTTTTTTCCCTTCTAACACACAAGCTTATGAAACACCTCAATTTTGGTGGAAATGCACTGTTTGATAGCAAATGATACAGTCCAAAGTTTTCAGACTCACTGTACGAATTCCATTTTAAAAGTGTATGAATTCCAAGAAAAAAGAGTCTGGTTAAAGTTTCTGACCCTTGTAATACCATTTTTAACTACTGAGATGCAAACTCTTGACACTGGCTTGATGCAGTTCTGGCGTTCAGACCACTGAACAGGCTCACGAGGGGAGAAATACCCCAGCATTACTGCTTCTCATCACCACGCCTAGGACAGGATAACACCCCAAAGGGAGAGCCTCTTCATGCAAAACAAACATTATTACTCCAAATATCAAATCTTGTCTTGTCCAAAACCAAGCGGTTTTCCAAAATGTAACAGCATGTCTGGAAAATTTTTCTCAGTTTCTTGATCTACTTGTAAACAGAAAATGAAGCTGAATAGACTTTAAGGGAGCACACGAAGAGTTACCGCAACCTGCAGAAAGCGAGAGGCGGCTCACGGCCCTGGGTTCCCCACCTCCCCTGCAGTCCGCATGCGCTGCTGCAGCTGGGATGGGGAAGCAGAGGGCACAGAGCCAACGTGCTCAGCTGCAGGCTGGCAGAGCCACACATTTTCAAATACCCGGATAGCTTCTCCTGAATTGGGTATTTTTCCAGACCTCTCCTCCCAAAACATAAGTTTGTGAATTTTCCTTTTCATCTCCAAACAGGGCAGTTCCCTTTCCCTTCTCCCCTTCCTCTCCACAAAAACCACATCTCCTCCATAAAACAGCCTCGGGGAACTCCTCAGAGAGATTTTCTGTTTCTCAGTCAGCTCTATTTTTCTCACCACCTGTGTAAGTCAGAGAGTAAGATAAAGGCAAGGACAATTTCTCTCTCTGCCAGGTGCCAGTTCCCTTAACTAGCCATGCAAAACTGCCTCACAAAGCCCCTGTGGGCACTTACAGAGCACAAAACGAATACGCTGCCAGGGCTGCGAGGAACCAGAGCAGACCAGAGGTGCTCGGAGGACGATAGGTTAGCACGACGGTCCTCTGCCAGGAGCTCGGGTGCTGTGCCCAGGGCCCCTTTTTTGCCATTCAGAATTGCCAAAACTACCACAGCTGAAAAAGTGGAGGGAGGAACTACTACCCTTGCAAATAAAACCGAACTTCACTGAGTTCACACTTCTTGGGCAGCAAATGCCTGAATTTAATCGCATTCTACTACCTAGCAATTATCTATCTCTAATAAACTGCAAGGAAAACCAAACATACAGGCAGTAATAACTTCAGTTCTGATCTGGAAGCAAACAGCACAGTGCTTAAAATAGCCTTATGGAAGCTCTACTGAGTAAGCAGAATATGACATTTTTGAAATGAGATATTTGTAGCGCAAAGGTTATGCATAGCTTTCAGATATGCCCAAATGATCCGTCTTTCATAGTTAATTTTGGAAATAGAGAATTCTGCTTGTCATCCTATCTTCTTGAAGTATTTTTTTTTCTTTTTAAGGAGAGAGTGAAATATGAAAATATGTTATCACAGGTTTTTATTATTTGCACACAGTATAGAGAATGAGTGAAAACATATGAAAATTGGATTTTGTCATTTTCTGTACTCTTCTAAGTGTTTACCAGCTTTTGTAGTTCAGAAACCAAGCTAATTTATTGCACTGTTCACTCTAGCAAACAGAATAAAAACGTGTAACAGTAAAATTCCTCCCTTTCAATTTCTGCAAGAGGCCATAGCATTCAATTTCTTTCTAAATGAAGGAATGATTTGAGGCCAAACAAATTTTGAAATTCTTACAAATGTTACTTTAAATGCAGAAGGAATTAATCATGCTGCATTTTGAGGGGTACCTCTATCAAAAAGAGCCTCCAGGAATGAAAGGAAATGGAATTTCTTTAATTAAAGCCTGAACTTGCTGGGTACCAAACCAAAGATGCACAGATTCAGATTTACAACATACAATTTAAAAGAGAAAATCCAGCTCTAAGGTAGCACAGAACCTGTGCGTGTAAGTTCAAGACTATAAGTAACCCCACTGGCTTTAATGAAATGAACTGCTTGTTCGAAGTTTCACCTGATCATAAGTGCATTTGTGCACCACTGCTTACATTGGGTCTGATTTCATTATCTCTGTAGATGAATTTTGAATATTCTTAGTGAGATTGAATTTAAAAAGGCACAGTCCTCTGAACTGTGCAAAAAATGGGCACTCAGGAGACAAGAGTTTAATTTGCCTCTCTGTCACAGGCCACAGGGCCTCAGGTGTCATTTCAGCCCTTAATGCCACTTTTTCACATCTGTCTTTTGTCAGTTTAAGCTCCAAAGTTTTTAAGAAAGGTTTTATTCTTGTTGTTTATATCAGTCCTTGCACAGTGGCTCCCATCCTTGGAAAGCCACAGTAGAAGACAAAAGCAAATTTAAATGTATCTATCAGAGACTTGCTGTGTTGAACACGCATCTTTTCTTCTCCAAGGAATTTTCCATGGCAAATGTTCTTACTCTGTGAACAGCCATAAAATACACACATACAGAGACAGCTTAGCAAATGACTACAGAAACATCATCACTGGGTTGCAGTGACATCAGAGAACATATCTCTGTCACAAAAAAAAACCCTGGCTTTCAAAATAGCATCATCCTCATGGATACCAGTCCTTTCCCTGCAGGTTACCTTTCTCTTTTCTAAAACATGCTAGCAGGAAAAAGCAAAGACGGAAAGAACATGGAAGGAATAAAAGAACCATATGATTCATTCAAACATCTTTGCAAGCAATAAGTGGTTTCAGCACAATGATTTCATGCAGAACATATTTCTTCCCTCTCCTGGATCTACTACCTCTTCCTGGAAATTATTTGGGCATTTAAAGAGGACAAAACTGTAATTAAAATGAAAGGACTAAAAGATGGTGTCATAAAATAATACTGATACTAAAATACTAAAATAATAATACATACTAATGCTAAAATAATCCTCAGATGTCTCAAGGCTATGATTAAGGAGACTTCTTCAAAAGTACTCAGGTCCCTTTATTTTGGCTACAACTTCTTCCAGCTTTTAAAATGATTGATATCTGCTCTAATTCAAAGTGCTGGAAACCTAGTGGCTTCAGTAGTGTTATTCCAGAATTAAACACCTGTATAACAGCAGAATTGGGCCCCGCAATTAAATTCAATTCTGCATTAATCCAACAATACAAGTAATGCAACCAATAGGCACCATGGTTGGAAGACAGCCTGCTGCCAGATTCAGCTTAGGTCTGTGCATCTGGGCCACAAAACCAAATTTACAGCACCAATGCCATGGCTCTTTACGTGCCATATGTGCCAAGTGAGCCATATCTGCCTGGGATTCACAAAAGCCAACCTGCTGCCAGAGCCTGCACCCAGAACAGCGGAGGCTGGAGGTACTTTGCTCCGCATTATCAAGATGAGGGGAGATCCGCAGATGCCAGGATATTTCAAAACCTTTGGCGCTCTGGAGTATCAGCATGCTGGAGGGAGTCCATCCCCAAACTGCCAAGCTTCAGAGCAGAGTGACTTCCAGGCTTTCTCATTCATAGCCCTCCACTGCTCTGTGCATTCACCTGATACGCAGAGCTTTGCTCATCAACATTTCCCACAGTGAAAAGGTCTCCAAAAAGCTTTCAGAAAACTATGAAGTGACTAAGTCTTCTGAATGCCCAGCCTTGTGCCTGCATGTACTTTGAGCTTCACATCCTAGTTCTTTCAAAGAATGAGTAACTGATGTCCCCAATTTTTCCAAATAACATTGAATAGGCAAAGCAGAAAACATAAGTGTGTTTGAGAAATAATTACAAAATATATGTGATCAAGCCTTTCTGTACTATTCCCTGAAGCTAGAAGTTATTGTCAGTCATCATAGCTCTAGAAAGGCATCGAAAGCAAGATTTGGGGTAAAACAAAAAGGAAAGTCAAGTTGAATCATCCTCCTTTTAAAGGAAAACTGACGAACTGAGTGCAAACGGAGGCAAACAAAATCTCACAGTAACTTCTTTCAGGTTGCAACAACTTCTGAGTATCCATTTAGAAAATATCCTTGAACTAATACACCTAGACACAAGAGGCCAGGATCCATTTCATTACATGGGTGTAAGTTGCAGCAGTTCATGTGGAAACAGGCTCTGAGAGGAGAGGTGGGAGGATTACTGGGGAAATGGGAATCTGAGTAAAGGATCCTTACACTACCCACACAGCAACCAATGTTGCTGCTGAAGTGTCGGTTTGTTCCGTTTCATATAGCCTGCAGTCTGCATGTGAAACAGATTTTGCAGCCTGTGCAACGGTAGCACTAAAAAAAAAAATACTAGGACTGTATATAATCTCAAGGATTTCTACCTATAGAAAGGCAATTGGCATGGCAACTCGCCAATAGCAAGCACTATTAGATGAATTACATGAAGAATACGTGAACAAAAGTACTGAGCTACGCTTGCAGAGAAATTAATTTACTAGGCATATTTGATTGTTTGTTGGGGGCTCTGGTGCTTTGCTGCAGAAACCCGCACAGAGTTGGAGCACTGAAGAGCTACGTATGGTCACAACTGAGTATGGAAAATCATCCACAGAGCAACAGCAGGAGTAAAGCCCTTCAGTTTTAAAGCAACATTAATGGTATCTTGACTGTCACCTTGGAGACGGAACCTGAACAGCTTTCGCTCTTTTATTGTAAATTAATTGTTATCACTCTATTTTTACAACTACCCACAACCTGACTGCATTTCACAGTGAGAACTCAGGCTGAAATTAGCCCCCGCCACCCTCCACCCTGCATCTTCATTATGGTACAGCTATTAGAGCCCAGTTCTAATATAGCTGCCATCCTGGCCTATCTGCTCCCTCTCTGCAGCTGTCCATCTCGCATTCTCCAAATACCTTGAAAAAGATAGTAAGACTCTGCATTTTGTCTTAAAGGTTGTGCTGCGTGATGAGCCAAGTCCCACCGACACGCGCATTAGACACCTATGTCACGAGAGTTAGGTATGTAGAGGACACCACTCTGGTATTACTCAGCCTTTGAGGCCTCAGGGGCTATTTCACAGGAGATCTGCTGCCTGAAGGGCACTGAAGGGCCTCTGCAATGTCATGTGGCAATGTTCACCTGAACAAAGGCATATTCCGGTCTGAATGCAACTCCTGGCTTCATGGGAAGAACACTCATATTGATTACTAGTTATCATAGCTGAGGAAGATGATGTGTGAAAGCATCACTTGCTGGACTTCCACGGACTTCTTGGAGAAGGTACAGTGCAGAGGCTTTCCGACCCCATGCTCACAAGCACTGAGGAAGAGTGATCTCTGCAAGAGTTCCTGGCTCTGAGTGATTTCTAATAAACAACCTGCACCCAAATCCTGGAGTCTGAAATGATTTACAGAGAAAAAGGGAAAGAAGGAAATCAAGCTAGAGAAAGCAAACGCTTAATGAAAGTAAGTTTAGCTCACCTGCTTCTTTTGTTTAGAACAATATTCTGTATTTGCTGACTTGATTTAACTGTTGCTTTAGTCCATAAATATCCTGACCAGAACATTAGCAGTGACTATATGCAAACACTTGAATAATTTGTCCAGATATGTGACTCTTCATTTTTTAGATCCACAGCAACGCCTGTCTTCTACTTACAGATACAGCAAGTAGGTCAAACTCGTTATTTGCTTATATAAGTAGCAATCTGTTTGCTGAGCTTCTAAAATAATTGCAGCCCATTAAATCAAGCTGGCAGACCCACCAAGATGATATTGTGCATAGCACTGACCCCCTTGGGACTCCAACATGAAACACGTGTCCAACTATTGCACAGGTAGGCAGCGCTCGCACGTGCTGCTGCACTTCCTCAGTGCCTCCCACCAGTGACAAGGAACCAGCAGCTTTCCCTGAGACCCTCTCCCCCCGAAGTCTTGTGGACTTTGTACAATTCTTTTCCTTAAGGCTACTGTACGAAAAGCCTCTCGCTGCCACCGAATGACATATCTGGCAGGCCTGTCTGTGGTGAAGCTCACATTTCAAAACGAAGCGCAATGTTGATCGCAGAGGTCAAATGAGTCACCGCAGCGGGAGCATCAGGAAAGCAAATGACCCCCTCTGAACAAGAGTTCACGTAAAGGGGCACTCTTGCCTTCACCAAAAGGACACTGCAGAAGCAGTTTCTGCAGGTTGTCACTGAGCATCTTTTGGGGGTGAATATAATGACAGCTGAAGTGGACAGAGCATTGTTAGAGCAGCTCTCATCCTCGCAGCAGTGCCTGGAGATATAACACCTCTGCGGTCAGAGGCTGAGCATTGCTGAAATGCTCCATGTAACTGGCTGTAGGCAAAGAGCCTCACAGCTATTCATTTTACTTCCTTCTCTACAGGGGTGACTCCTCTCTTCTCCTCAACTCCAAATAAAAGTGTTGACAAAATTACAGACAAGCCACATATTATCAGCTGCCTCCCCCTCCGAGCTTCTCTGTGTGCCTGGCATCTATCATTTCATACTGCTTGCTTTTGCGGAGCAGTCTGCTAAATCTAGCAGAACCCAGTGTTGTTCTATAAGGGTCATGCAGCCTGGCCTAACCACCATAAATTCACCTAGTAGAGTTGCACTGTGCAGTACCATTTTGGTGGTGGTGTGTGTGGCTCCAGACAAGCTTTGAGAGAATTTTCTAGTGTTTCAAAGGCCAGACAACCTCATTGTGGCACCTGAGAAGTCAGATAGAAGATGAAAGACAAAGATGGAGCACAAAGAGGAACAGAGGAATTACTGCCAGAAGCTGTTCCTGCTTCACCCACAACTGCTGAACCTGTTTAGCTCAGGCAGAACTACTGGGAACAAGAAAGAGACTTGACTGAAAACTAGCACCTTATAAAAGAGGGAAAAGATACCAAGGAGCAGAAGACAGAAGATGGAACAATAAGGAAAAGGCGAGCTCTAGCAAAAGTGTTTGGAAAGCTGAGGTAAATGAAATGCAATTAAAGCAAGAGTATCAGCACAGGTTAACGACACTAAGCCAACATCTAAGAGAAGAAGCAGGCATCAACTATCAGAATATGACTGGAGTGGAGTGGCACACACATAGCCAAGATCTTCGTTTGCTCCCAAAAGCTCTTCCCAGGAATGAACTGTTATTATTTCCCCTTGACTTTGCCATATTGTGATTGCAGTGAGTACACACACAGAGCACTCCCCTCCCCTTCTATTCCTCTTTTTTTTTCCTTCCCTTCCCCTTTCCCTTCTCCATTTATTTTCAACTTGGACCCCTCATACATATGGCACAGCCCCAAGCCAGTCCTACTGCCTCAACTAAGAGTGCACAACACAATGGCACAAGCGCAGGGACAACCAAACGCAGTTTTGCCACTAAAGCCAGTGTCTGCTGCAACTGCTCTCCCGGTCAGCTTTCTCAAACAACACATCTTAGACTTTCCTTTGCCAAGCAACTTTTCACTGCAAGAAATGGTTTTGTTGTTGCTGTTGTTTGTTTTTTAATGCTGTCTTCAGCTGTTGACGTTCCCCATGAAGAATGGACTAGCCTTTTCTCCCACTGTCACTTGGACACAGGGATGCACCCACACTTTGAGCAGTTGCACCACCACAGGAAACCAGAAGCTATTGACTATCTCCCAGGATTTTCTGTGCTCTGAACTGATGACATTCAGCATTTCACAGAGCTGGACCATACACACAGACCAGATTTTGCCAACCTTATTCCTGCACTACAGCATCACTGATATCGACAGGAAGTTGGGAAAGGGAACTTGAGCAGTTCCTAGGCTGAGAGGCTCCTTGCAGATCTTGTTTCCACAGTGACAGCACTGAGTTCACAGATAAAACCCTGCCAGATGTGTGGAATTTCATAAATTGAGCAACGCCAGCCCTTCTCTCGTATTCCCTTCTCTCCTCAAAAGCCTGTTTCTACAGCACTGCTCACGAATGCACTCACACATGTGCCAACAGCCCAAGTTTTGACTGTGACCAGAAATACTCCAAGCATAAGTAGATTTCAAACTACTTCACAAAACTAAGCCCTCATCACTATCTCTGTTTTACAAAGGAGGACTGTGGGACACAGAGAGCAAAGTAAAATGCTGAAGGTCATATGAGTCAGTGGCAGAGCTGTGAAGAGCCCTGTCCCTCCACTTACACCACTGGGAGATGGTTCACATTACTTACAAGAATCTCAGTTTGGCATAACACTTGCTCACATACATGCATGTATTTGCAGGACTGGAATCTTATGGCAATTAATCACCGCAGATATTTATCCACAACAGATGTAAAAATTACTTCATCACCGAAATCAAATAATAATTCAGAACAATGCAATATCTTGAGTTCCTATGCTTTTGTTTGCAAAAACACATTTAGGAAAACAAATAGGCTAGACATTGTCAAATTTTTGAATCCAAGTTAGCCATATTGTTTGTGCTTGGTGCATATTTTTGTTTTTGTTTTAAACCAAAGGGTTACTTCCCATCTTATTCACCAAAATCCAAGTACTGAGAGACTTCCATTGTCATAAGCAAAATCCTAATCTCATTAAAATTTTCCCAGTTGAGGAGACAAATCGTCTGTAGACTTGTGGTATTATCACACTAATACTAAGTCAAGATCTACAAAGAAGTCATCCTTTTGTATTCTACCAAGAACAAATGTTCACAGGGAGACAGTTGCCTTTGCAGTCAAGCATGAAGGAGAAGATGCTAGGAATCTTCTTCATCCCACAAAGCCCTGTTAGGACCAACAACCCACAAGTTATACTACTCCCTACACAGAGCTGAGTTTTTCCAGGCATGTTTATACTCAGAGTCCCGTACTTGCAGTACTTGTTTTGTTTTACTACAATGCATAAAAGGAGCTAGAATTACTCAAGAGTTACTCACATGCAAAGCGGTTGTGAATTTGAAGGCAGAGCATTATTCATGATTACCTCAGAGAAATGGTGGAAGCCACTGAAATATTACGCCACTGTACCAGGAAAGATCATTAAGTGATGTCTCTTGATGATATGAAGTATATCATGCTCCAGCTTTTTACTTCCCGCATTCCAAGCCCCCTTAACTCTCAACCAGCTGCAAATCGCACCACAGTGGACTTCAAGGGATGTAATTCTTGACTGAGATGCCAGCAGTTCAAAGTTGTGGCCACTACAATTAGCACAAAAATTTGTTTGCACTTGTTTTCTTTTCTTCCTTTTTTTTTTTTTCCTCTCCCCCCTCCATGCATCTATGAAAAGTCCAGGCTGGTACACTCTGACCTCCAGGCAAGTTGATGGCATTGCAAAAAAGGAAGCTGTGCTCTGTTGAGCTGTCACTGCGGCGCACGTTATCCCTACATAGCACTGTTTGCACACACACAAATTGAAAAGCATAAAGTGCCAAACACAGTTGCAGCATGTCAGGCGTATGTTGCTTGATATCACCCAGTATTAAGCCAAATGGAAGAGCTGAAAGCAGCAATCCAGTGCACCAAGCAAGACTATTATACTCACACAGTCATTAGAAAGAAATTACCAATGAAACAGAGGATAGCCATGACCAGATCCGACCTGTGCAGCCAGATTTCAATCTCTTAGGACATGATTCTGCTAAGCATTGTGCATTCCCAACAAAGCCAAAATGAGCGTAGGGTGTTTGGCCCCTGGTATCGGCCTCTTAGCAGGAAATGCTTTGAATGCTCGGTCATGCTTCACTCCTTCAGGACTCTCATTTGTTTGTTTAAGCAAGAGTGGAGTTAGGGCACCAGTGAAAAATAAGGTAAGATGAAGAGGTGGACGTCCAATGTATTTGCCATGGAATAAGGAGTGCAGCTGTTTTCTGTTCTTCAATTCCAAAAGAGTTTTGCCAGCCACCTCTATTACCACAGACCAGCTCTAAGAGTAAACAGGGACTTTAGGATTTCAGCCTGATCCCTCAAGCCCTTACTCATTTGTCCACAGTGCCTTTAACAGACAATGCCAAAGACAGCACAGAAAACAGAAATGCAGCATGAGTATTCCAAAATTATTTTTCCAGTTTCACAGGCATTTCATTTTATTTAACATATTCTGAAGGGCTGTCAAAATGAGGCAAGAGAATTACCTGAATCTCTCCTCCCCTCCTTTCCTGGCCCTGATTTCAGGGCTGTTCAGTGATGCAAAATAATGCAAAAATCTAGTGTTTCAGAGTATTTCAGCTCACAGGTGGAAATGCTGAGAAGACCCATTATTATGGTTCCCTGAGGTATAAATAAGATAAAAAAATGAAATACAGTCACAAATATTATGACTTACAGGCTTTTTCGAGCAATATTCCAGACTTGACATACAGTGACTTGACAATAATGAATGGATATATTGACTCTACAACCTTACTGTTACATAGGGGCTGTCTATCTGGCTGCAAACTAACCATGCAGTAGCTGAGAGCACCCACATGATAGATCTCTGCAGAGACTCTCTCTTCATTGTGGTCCTTCTGGTAAAGATTATTGATTCACACCTCAAGAGCACAGCTGAAGAACTTCCAGAGCTGGGTTGGCTCTAAAAGCAGCCTAGTGACTTTCATACAATATGAAATCTGTGCGAATACTCTCTTCTAGACCCAAGCCAGCCGCATGAACAAGTCGCTCATGTTTTCTTGCTCTGTTGGCTTGTCTGGGGACTATGGTGACCCTATATAATCAGTGGGTCTGAGGATGCCAGCAGCCTGGAGTCTCCCACTCAGTATGTTTGCATTACACCCAACAGCACTTCCAAGTCCTAGATGATTTGTTAATTCTGGGGCAAAATGGTGTGAATTCACAACTGCAGTTTGGACCAGGGGCTGCAACCACACTTATTCCCTCAGCCCTGAAGCACTAGGGAACACACTGCAGAAAAGCCTACATGCTCTGCAGGAATGAGCTGAGTTTGGCAGGGCTTACTAGTCTCAGCTTAGGGCATGCAGCCTCTTCCTGGACTGGCCGCACTTGCAGCCAACATGGTAAATCAGCACAGCACTCCCTGTGCTCACATTATTAAGGCTTTTCCATTACCAAGAACATCATAGCTTCCATCACCCTTGAGAGCATAGAGATCTTTACTGCAGGGTGGCTGCACATTTAATTTTGTGCTTTTTTCAAAAGTGCAGTGTCCCTCTGAGCAAGAGTAACATCCTAATGTGAAAAGAGACATGAGAAATACATAAAGCAACTTTGTTAAATTAGAAAGAAAAAAAGATACTGAGTACGCAGGATAGACTAGCACAACATTGCTAAAGTACCAACTGCCAAGTCCTGGGCACAAGGCAATTCCCAAGTCAGTAACTAGATCTTCACGTCTTTTACTACTGCATGGTCTATTTTCTGTTCAGTGCCTGCAGCTTCCATTAATGTTAATGAGTATGCATATGTGCCTTGAGGGTAAGAACATACTCCCTCTGTGGCTTCAAAACTTGTTTATAAATCCCTCCAAAAATCACATTGTGTTCATTGTTCTGCGCAGAAAGCTATTACAACAGCTATTAGAACCGTTGCTTCCATTCCTTCCTTCCCTCTTGCCCTCCCTTATCTGAGAGACCAGAAAACAGACCTGAAAAGATGAAATGCTGCAGGAGATTGTATGCACAGACAAGTAACCCAGCTCTGGGAGCTGGCATATGAAAACCAGCACACTGCAGGCAGGGGCAAACTGAAATCTTGGTAAAAACAAAGCAAACTAAACCCTAAAGCACCAAAAAACTACCACCACCACCCCCAAAAGCAAAGCCTTTGAAAATCTCAAAGCTATTAAATGGTAGAGATTAGACTAAAATCTTTTCTGTGTGCTTCCTACTAGAGAGCAACTCAGTGGGAACAAGGTGGTGTAGAGGCTGGAGGCACTGTATCCATCCCTGTGCCACTTGGACACCCAGGGCAGACCCCTGGAGTCACATACGGTAGTTATAGCCAACTCCACCTCACTCCACCGACATCAGGGTATGAGCCTTCTACCTCTGGCTTTGACTTTTCCCTCCATTATTGCCAGCTTCCCTCTCCCAACGTGCACAGTTTAAAGTTAAGGCTACTCAAGCCTCACAGTTTGCAAGAGATACATTACAGCGCACAAAAAATAACAGGTAATGCAGTGCCAAGATCAAGAATCAGATGAAAGCATGGGCAGGAAAACAGGTACTGCCTCACATATGGCTGAGTACGGGCTTGCGCTACACCTACACAGCTAACACCCTGACGATGCCGCACACCCTCATCCCACGGCAGCGATGCCTCCTTCCCCAGCCCTCGCGCCCAGGCTCCAGCTGTGTGACAGCACCACAGGCCACGGTGATGCCTGGCCCTCGCTAAAAGGGAGCCTAAAATATTCCATTCTGCTACCTCGGCATGGGGCTGGCAGGTCTGGCAGGAGGCAAGCAAACAGCCCAGGAGCAGTAACATCCTAAACTGCCTGCGGCTATACCCACCAGAACGCGCCTGTCAGTCCCTTTAGCCTTGTTAGGTCTGAATAGGGCTCATTAGTGATATTTCTTCCTTTAGTAGGCATGGATGAAAAGATGCAGGAGTATGATCTGGCTATAAGGATGAGTATGACATGGTCCTGCAGAGAACACTATTTCAAAGTTCATGTTAAATACATTGTTAGCTAAGGTAGGAAATAAAAGGAAACCAGCACCTTGTAAAAACAGCAAAAGCTCTAAATCCCTTTAACCCAAGTTCTGTTTAATGAGAATAGCAAAAGTTCAAGTTTACAACACAGAGCCACCAGTCTAGCTGCCAGAAAACTAGATTTATGAGAGAGACCAGCTGGACTGCAACCCCAGCTACAGTTATTGTAATTGCTTTTCTCCAGAGGGAAATTTTCCCTACAAGTTATCCACTTTTAAGAGATTGCTGAGCAACAGGGAGAGCCTTCCACTGCATGGGCTAGGAAAGCAGCAAGAAGGTTATCTTCTTCCACGCCAGGCACTCAGGAGGAAAGCCCTGAATGAATTGAATGGGTTAAAGAGGTGGGATCCCTGCAGCGTTTTCACTTATCAGACCTAAATCTCCCATGGGCTCTGGCAGGAGCAGAATTACAACAGTGAATAGCATTTTCTGAGTTTTTAATGGGCATCTGTGTGCACGTTTATGTGTACATGCAAGCATACACAACTGGCATTTACATTATATATAAATGTGTATATTATGTATATACAAATTACATTATATATATTTTACATGCACGTATTTATATATAATGTAGACACCATCCAGATTACTAAACAAGTTCAGAAAATTTTAACAAAAAATTATCATTTAAAATACAGTATCACTCTTCATTCATGTTGGCGCCGCAGTAGGTCTGGAAACCTTTCTTGTGGACAGGCAATGATCATGTCAAAAACCACTGCCTGAGGCTGGTTACATTGACCAATTATACTGTTTTATTACTTCCTTTTTCTGTAAGCTCGGGCATTGAAAGCACATCAAGTAGTTAAACTTCTGCATTTTCTCATTAAAAAGCCTCTCAGGATAAAGATTAGATATGCCTTCCGTGCTGAAATATGTTATTTAAAATTACCCTGTTCAGTTCACTCCTCACTGCCAATGTGTGATGTATGGGGCACAGTACATTTGTTTGCTGTTCCTACCAGGGTTTGAAAGCTCTGCAGAAAGCCAGCCTACGTATCTAAAAACAACTTTCTAGAAATCTGTCTCAGAGGAGAAATGTATTTGGTGGAAGGCTTTCAGTGGGTGCATATGGGAGGTGGTTGGAAGAGCAAAAACAGAACAGTGAAGCCTAAGAGGGGACACACAAGCATGTGTGGCAACATACCAACAAAATTAAAGACAAGTTAAGGAGAATCAGGCCTTCACTTTGGAGATTGCTCTTTCAGGCACAGCCAAGGTAGACTGCGATGAAACACACAAACAGAAGTGCTATCACACTGCTGCATAATAAGACAGGGTTAACACGTGTCATTACAACTTAAGATTTTCACACTCCCACAGATTTGGAAGCAAGAGCACTTACAGAAAAGTTTACAGAGCCCGTGTGGCTGATGTACTGATGCTATTTGTGTTTCAAGAGGAAAAGGTCTTTCAAGCTCATGACCAAATTTTTCCTGCCACTTACTTCTGTAGTAAAGTCAGACTCATATTCAAAACAATCTACTGTTACGGTAGCTGTTATGATGTGATGGATTCAATATTTTGACTTTACAATGATCGGGAAAAGAATAAAAGTTACCATCAACAACTGCTTTTGTTGGTACAAACTGGATCATTATCAAAAAGCAGAAAGTAAACATATTCAATACAAATGAGTGATGAGGCTGCCCCTGGTTGCCTAGGAAATGTAGCAAATTCCTTTTCAAAGTAGCCACTGGGTCACACAATAGATATTATAGTTAGAATTATTCTTCATTGCCATAAAAAAATGAGCTTGGAACAATTTTTTGACAACTCCTTTTTATAGATTCCACAATAGTTGATGGAGAAACAATAGGGTCTTTCATCATTGTTTTCCATAGTTCCTGGAAAGAGCTGTAGGTATTCAGCCTGCAAATACCACAAGTACATGCAAATGTGTGAGAGACATACGCATATGCAAATACTTGTGTACAATATGGGCAACAGTAACTGAAATTTAAATCTGTATGTTCTTGGACTTGAGCTCCCAAAGACATCCCTAGGAGAACATGAAAAGCATTTTAGAAACTCAGCCTGTTCATCTAAACACCATACTCTAACACCCCTGACTACATCTCAGACTTTAAAATTTGACTGCAAAAAAACGCCTACAATTTGATCTTACTTTCTATATAACAAACTCTTTGGTGAAACCCCTGTAAGTTTGGCATGTATTAAACCAGATACATACAAACAGGACAGATGTTCTGAACATGTGAAGACAATGGTATGATTACAGGGTTCTGTCAGTTCAAAATCTCCAGGAACTTCTTCATGATACTCTAAAGGTGCCCATTGCTGTACTATACATAAACCAGCAGAACGAATAGAATACAGGTCATATTGTAAGTATCACAAGATTCTCAACATTCTGTGAAGGCATTTAGTCACACTAAAAGGTAACATTTAGGTGTTATCTTTCATGACAGTGATGGAGTATTATTCATTCACCAATTCTTTCCAGAGGTCTTGCTATGAATATTCAGCTCTTGATTATAATAATGAAGCTGAGATGGTCTGCAATCCTTGTTGAAGTGTATGGAGTATATGACAGTACCACTGTCGTACTGATTAACCAAAGTGAACACTGCTACAATACCTCATGTGCCACTGAAAACTATCATGTGACAGGATAGATCACACTCAACCTGCACAGAGTGGGAGCAGCAAAGTGGTACTTGGCCTTGGAAACAGGAATGTCAATCAATTTCAAACTTTCAAATCGATCAGAAGGGATGTGACCACATGTTATGTCCTTGGTATCAAATTTCTGATGGCAGGAAGAGATGAGGGAAAGAAAGCGAAATTTTCAGAGTCATCTTGCAAGATGATAGTGCTGAAGAAGATTGTTTCATGAGGACACGGACTGCTTAAGGGGTCTGCCAGGACTTCTGTGAGATAGGTAAAACACATGGATGTATTTCAATTAGTATTATCATTATTACTACTACTTTAAAGGCTGTTAAAGTTGCTTCTCAGTAAATGAAGCAAAGGGCTGAGGGGTAGAAGTAAAACTGACTTCATTTCTAATCATCCCAGAGAGAACGCCAAGGCCAGCTACACCAAACAGCCCAATGATACAGTGTGACACAATACACACTTGCAGGAATATTCATTTAACAGGTTAGATGTTACAGCCTACATCTTATGCTACCCTCAGTGCAAAATGAGCTTCCTTTAACCTCTGTGATTCTGGTTGTGCAGACTGAGGGAGAAAAAATGCTAATAAATACTAAAGAATTGTAAAAATATTTTAAAATGCAGTATTTTTTAAAATAGCTTTTGAGTAACTTTAGAGTTCCTGCCTTTACTCCTCACAGCCTGTCAGACCAAGAAGTTTGTGCCACGTATTCTGTTTTGTATTAAATGAAAGACTTGAAAGACTTTCTAGTATGGTATTTTAAATCTGTCTGTGGCACAAATCTGAATGGTTTCTATGCAGGCTTCAGTCCAATAAAATTGTGGCAAACTGTTTTGTATTAAGGGCGGCTACTCAATGCTTAGATTTTTCATGTTAGTCTGCTCAGTGGAGTTGGTGTAGTGGTAATGCAGAGAACAAGATATGGGAAGTAATGATAAATGTCATATGCAGAGTAACTACCAATAGCAGCATAAATAAGCCTATGGTTTTGTTCAGCATGTGTTCATCCTCATAAGCATAGACAGAAGTGCTACTAGCTGAAATACACATTCCTTTGCATCTTTGTTATCACTGATGACCTTATAAATCAGATTTACTTAAAAGGGGTTGTAGCATGATTGTAACTAACCAGTATTTCTGGCCACAATCACAGGCAAAAGGGATATGCACTAAGAGCATAACATACTGCACAGGATGTCAAATCTGATATGTAACATAGCAGTGGGAAAGACCAGCATCGATCAAAAACATTTGTCCCTAAGGGTTCCTCCTTACAGTTCACACTGTGAAGCAGAGTCATCCTGATCTCTCCTAGCAAGGAGTACAGCTGGTCCTACTGCCACACAAAATGCATTTCCAACATGGAAGAAAGGAAGAAGATCCCTATAGGGTTAGCTCGTCTGTAGTAGTTCAGAGTGAGGAAGGGATATCTTCATCTAGTGCATTTGTTTATTTTCTTCTGAAAGCTGCATCTGCTGAAATGTAATTGGGAGGAATGGGAAGAGAAAATACAGACTAATGAGCAAACACAACTGTTGGGCAATACATTACACCATCTCAGGTACAATTTTTACCAAACTTGTTGTCAAGTTCAGGGCCAGACAGTATTCTTTTTAATAATTTCTGTCCTTTACTTCTTTGCTGAGGAAGACCCTCTCCAAAGCAGTGGTTTGCACAGTGCTAGTAATCATGGTGGTAAGTCGTTGGCTGGTGTGCAGGTAACAGTATCCTATATGCCATCTGACAGCAATCCCTTCTTCCCTCTTTCATTTTGAATGAATTCAACTCATTCCCCCATTACATAACAAGGCCAGCATAAATGGTATGGTTCTGTGAGAAGCGTCACAGGTTGGCAATTACCCACTAGTCCAAAATTTGGAGAACGGTGATCTAGGATACTTGTGCTGAGACAGGGGAAACATGCAAGTAATGCTTACGCACAAGATTATCAACTGGCTAATCTTAACACTGTGTCTACAAAAACCCTCCTCCAGAGAATTATAGTGTTTACCTTCAGTCCTCTCTGGTAGTTTCCCACTCTTACTTGTCGTTCCAGTGTTGACAGTTTCAGATGAGGTGCTCAATTTGGTGTTGGGATCTCGTTTAGGTTTTGGTGGTGGCTGCTTACGAGAGCTGCTACTTTCATCATCAGTTCCTCCAACAGAATGAAGAGACTGGGATCTCACGGCAAAGCCACTGGAACAAGGATGTGGCAGTCTGTCCTGAGGAGCAGGCATCGTCATAAATCCCATGCGGAAATGCTTCCCGACGTAGCTTCCTTCATTTCCTCTCACTACTTCTCCACCTATGCTGTAAGAGAAAATACACACACAAGTAAATGATCCACCTTTGCCTCAGCTGTACCTGGAACCAGGGTCTCAGTTCTGCTTGCGATGAGCAGACCACACTTTTTGCACTGTAAACAAGCAATGCTCTTTTCTTAAAACAAGATGACTAATAGAATGGAGTAATCGGTTTTTCAACACAAGTTGGCAACAATTGAAATGTAGATATACTGCTATGAACTCGCTCCAGATTTCACAAGAAGAAATTGAGAAAAGCTTTTGTTCAGGTTTCATAGCACTGTGACTTGAAATTGCCTATAGAGAAAACTTCAAACATCAGAAGTCAGAACCGAGTTTTTTAGGATAACAAGAGATTGCCAGTGGGGCAAAGAATACTGCTTTAGAAATGCAACATAGCGTGTTGATCTGCACTCATCTTTGAGTACAGACATACACATATGTTGGGAAATCAGGCTCTTGGGGACCAGTCAATCATTCCCCTTCAGACTAAAAAACAGTTAGAGAAAGAAATGCTCTAAAAATTACTTGGATATAGGAAACTGAAAACTAACACCTCATCAAATTCATATGAAGCTGCAACATGAGAAGCATCAGAGTAGTAAGATACAAGTGTAGAAGATGAAAAGCCGTGGAACACCAGGAAGAAAATAACCTCCAACCATTCAGAAACAGGTATAGAAGAAGGAAAGCTCAGTTGAAAAAAGTGCTGTCACATCAAGTACTGCATTGTTCTGAGGATGGCAGGACTCTGAACCTGACATCATTTCTACTATACTCATGCATGCTTATTAGTTCTGAAACACAGCTCTCACTGATGCTTATACTGTTAACCTACAGCACATTTCAATTAAGGCCATTCAGTGACCACGTAAAGAAACCGAGCAACACACACAGGCCAACATGGGCCTGTTCGCAAGGAGGTTTGAAATGGTACCACTGCGGGCACGCAGAGATGTCAGTATGAGAACTGCAAAGTCTCAGAAAGCCCTTAATAACCTCTCGTTTCCCCTTCACACAGAATGAAGCCCTAAGCAGGGTCAGTCTGCTCCTCTGTAAGTTTTCTGCTCAACATTGCCTTGGGCTGGTGTAATTTATTTGGTGCTGAAAACATCTCCCTCTCTAAAAGACAAGCACACTTCTCAATGGTTCATTTGAAGAGCGAGTAAGGTCACTTCGTTCCCTGATACTGCCCTCAGCAGATGGTAAATCTTCGTCTTCTTCGTAGGTTACACACAAGCTGTACCTGATTGTCCTAAAAACATCAGATTGGCACTGCGGTGCACAACTTTGTGCATGGTAAAGCAGAATCTTTATTAGTTTACTGAGCTCCCTGCATTTTTATTTTAATTTCTGCTCATGGAGAGATCCACTTTCTAAATTGGTAGCAACTGAACAGGTCTAAATAAAGGTGTGCCACCCTCCAGAGGCACTGACACATACCCACACGTGCACACACACACAACCCCCTGCCTGCATGCATGCCAGACATATGCACACATTGGTCCATGTTCAAAACCAAGTTATTACCAAATCCTAATTGGCATCAGTTCCACAGGGATTTGCAGCAAGAAAGATCAAAAGGTAGAACTCATTAATTTGAAGATTAATAAAAAACCTGTAGCCAATTTAAATGATTAACTATGCCTCTACTAATCTTTCATAAATTGCTCTGAAAATAATATAATCCTCTGATGCTAGACTACAAAAAGCACCTGCCATGTTATTTAAAGAAGATTACTATCCAAATATGCTGAAAAATGCAGGTGGGGAATCTGCTTCCTTCCTTAAGTCCACTGTACAAGTCACATTTAGCAAACAAAATTTCAGTTCACCATGTGTCCAACATTATAACTCTTACCAGGTTACTCTATTTACTTGATGTGTTTACTTTGCTTCTGCGTGGAGGTGTTTAGACTATACATTATACGGCAGATCCTGTTCTGGATGCACTTGCACAAATTCCACTGAAGCAACAGGTTTGAGCCTTCTCCTAAGAATACACAGAGCTGTACTTATAAGCAGCTTTTTTTTTTTTTTTGGCCAAACTTGCATCTTATATTCCAGAAATAAAAACATGGTATCTCAGAAAACAATTAAATCATGTCTTCTCTTGTTCCTTCCCTCCTCACCATTTCTTTTTTTCATTTTTTTTACTGAGTTCCTTTCAACATCACAGGTGAAAGCCTGTCTCTCCTGCTTACTACACTTGAGAACAAGCAGCCTGTAGCCTATAGTCAGAGAGAGGTGGTGGGCACAGATGGGAACAGATCTTGCTCTTCTGCTTAATGGCTGAAGTAGGTCTGGCCTTGCACTTCTGCATCATCTGCTCAGCAACTAGACAGAGATAGCAGAACACAATTTCCCTCTTTTCAGCCACATGTAAGACAGTCTATTTCTCTTTGAGTATAGGAGCCAGCCTTCAGCTGAAGGTTGGGCACTTCTTCCAAACTGCAGAAGATGAGCCTCTTCTCTAATTCTTGGTCCCAGACCCTGCTCATTGACCAGGATCCCAGAGGCTTAGGTTTGTTACTTACGCTGGTGATGATGCCTGAATGTCAAGCAGTGGGTGTTTGACTAATAGCTTGACTATTGACTATTATATCGACAACATTGACTAATAAGCACAAGCATAATATCGGGTGGAGTGCCAAGTTCACTTATCAGTTATATAGACCGAAATCCACCATGGTGCAAAGAAAGGAGTCTCTGCAGACTCATACCCAGAGTACAAGTATGGAAGCAGAATGCAGCATCCCCTGCCCTCTGCCAGCAGCATGCTACAGTTCAATTTGGATTTGTGCAACGCAGCTTTGCAATGCACAGTGCTGCTGGTGGTACATCATGAAACCAGACAGTGTTAAAGGATTTACTTATACACTCCTCCTGCTTGCAGCCACAGGAGTTGGCTGGAGCTGGTGTATGTCCCACTACACCACAACAGGCTGAAAAAGATTTATATGCACCTTGCCACATAAATGACTACAGAGACAGCTTGTGAAAATAATTGTGGAGATGATCTCACTCCATTATTTCTGACAGGAAAGAGCCTGTGCTCCTCATTGTACTGATAATGGGTTCTATCTCATTTCAAAACTGCGTTATGGAGTTGCTGCAAGTATTAAACAGTTTATTAATATATAAGGAAATACAGATTTGGATTATTCCTCTGGGAAGTTTCAATTTGAACATGGCCAGGTTCAACTGCTTCTCTGACAAATAATTATGTACAGCATTCAAATAACCGTTAAAAATGCAACAGACATCTGTCTGCAAAGAGACACGACTTATATAACAACAAAATCAATCATGTGATCACTCTTGTTACACATACAAAGCAAAGCTGACTTCGTGCTGAAAATGCACTTTGGCATATGCCTAGGTCTAGAAACTGAAGTGCAGTTCTCTAACAAGACCCTTGTAGACCACTGAGTGCTGCCAGATTACACATTTCTTCCTAGGTACACTGGAAGGCAGGCAAGATTTCCATCCTTCTCCCTCTTCCACACAGGACTGGAACTGAATCATTACAACAAATACCAAAGCAGTTGAGCCTGCCTTACATCAGTAATAGCGGATTTTAGCTTCCATTTCTAAAGTAAAAACAAGAGATCCAGCTGATGGATCTGATGAGTCTTGTTGCATTTCCAACACAGGTTTTATCCGTCAGCTGAAACTTCTGAAGTCAGAAGTGGGCTAGCATAAAACCATACTGAAGCTGCTGTTCATACCTCTGGTGTCAGCCTGCCTGCATGTAAGCTGCAATCGTCACAGCCCTGGACATATTACAGTTCAGCCTGTTGTGCTCTGCTTGCTCTGTTGTATCCAGCAGATAGTGGAGCATTGACCAAACTAAAACATGGAATAACTGAAACATTCAAGTGTTTGAACAGCTACAGAGGGGAAAGTTTTTTGCATTATTCATTTTATGACACATCACAAGGGCGGTAAGTTATAGAGGACAGCTAAACATAAATGAACACAGAAAATACTCTAAATGAATATAGCACTAGGAAGGTCATTGTCACCTTGCTTCGCCATGAGTCATAACATTCCTATTGACTTGGAATGTATTTTCAAGTTGTTAAGTTAGAAACCTAAGAAGAAGAACTTGTCATCACATTGCTGAAAAATACATGGCAAAGAAAAAGTATCCAGAGACTGTCTGCCTTAGTCAGTGTGGTCTTTTTAATTTGCATTGTTCCTACTTAGCATTGCAAATAATGGTTTTACTTTGCTGTGAAGTTTCATTACTTGATCCAGGCAGAAATCGAATTAATTCCTGGAAAACAAACGGATAGCTGTGTGAAAATTTGTTTTCCTTGATTTTGCTTCTTTAACTGTAAACAGTGTGGAATATTAAATCCCTCAGTCCAGTTGTAAGGAGTAGGAGAATTCTTGGGAATATCTAAGTCCCATAAAATTAGAATACCCTAGAGCTACGTTTTCTTCCCAGCCATCTACCTTCCACTGTTCTTGTGATTCATCCAGAAACTCTCTTATCAGTTCAGACTTACAATGGATTAGTTTCATGCCTCAGGCACCAAGAACCACTTGGCAGTTTTCATTATCTTTGTGCAGTTTCCATTTTTCTTCCTGTGCTCCTTTACATGAGACTTTCTGACTTTTTATCCACAAGTTCAGAAATGGAACTACACCCGAGTATGAGACTTGACTTCCTAAACAGGAGGAAGGGAAAATACTCCGCTGATGGCGTGGCATCTTTGAAGGTACTTTCGCCCTTTCTGTGCTCTGATCCACCCCAGCTGGGGACCACAGTAGGTCACCTGCCTTCCCTGAGTGCTGAAGTTCAGAGAACCAAAAGAAGCTGTTGCAATGGCAGCTGCTTGCTCGCTCCTCTTCTGAGCAAGAGGGAAGACTCAGTCACAGATACTGTTTGTTAGCCAGGAGCAACTGGGCTGGGAGCCTCTGCAGACTCCTCTGCAGAAATGGGGAGAACTGTGAATTACAAGGCAAACAGCGCAAGGGGATGGCCAAGCCCCTTCCTGCCAGGAAGCTGCCTGCCCACGCAGCACCACCCTCACATGCCATGCATCTAACCCATCAGGGCAGCCATCCGACCGGAGAGGGAAGAAAGGAGAAATCACAAAAAATGAACTGTGATGAATGAAGTAAGAAGATTTTTATAATACATCATGAAAATGACTAAAACAGCAAAAATACAAAAGGAATAAAAATACTTAAGTCAAGGTATGAGCTGGGTTGACTGAGCAAACAGCAGTTCATCCCTCACTGCCTCTAGCCTTTTTTGGGTTAAGAGAACATGTTATTTTAGGCTAATTTTTAACCACTTCCTTTCTCTTACACTAGTGAGCATGCAGCTCCTCGGCTCATATCAAATGTTCTGAGTATAAAGGGCTGAAATGGCTTTGAAATGTCTATTCCCCATCAGAATAAATTATACACACATATACCAAGGATGACACGTTTTACTTTGTATCTCAGAAGCACTTTCAAGATTAGCATAAATTATATTTGTAAATTAGAGGTTGGATGCCAAAAAACAGAAGATATACTATTTTTATCCCCCTAAACACGATTTCAGCAGACCATGAAATATAATACTGAGGGAAGAAGGGCAGAATCACAATAACGAATTCAGGAACTGCACTGCAAGTAGAGTTTTACACAAAGCTACACCACTTTTTATTACAGAAATTAAACATACAAACAAATTACACGCATTTCTTCTCTCTTTTTTTTTTTTATGAATCACATTTCAGAGGCTCCATTCCTTGTTCCCAAAGAATGTACATAAATGATTTTTTCTGCATTACTTTGCTGAAAGACTCCAAATGACGTATGGTGATCTAACATCAAGATCCAGAGGATAATACTACCATCACTTTTAGACACAGGCTGAAGTGTAAATGAATCATGACAAAGGTCAAATTTAGAGTCTTTTTGTGCACCTGGAGTAATATCGGCAGTGAGCGACTGATGTGTCCATGCACATCAAACACCACTCTGCCACATGCCTCTGCTTTTGAGGTAAGAGATTAGGTGCTGCTTAAGCAGTCAGGCCACTCAGGACACATGCATTACTGCTCGAAAATAAACTTTATTCTTTTATCATGCCTGTCAAACCCACAGGCCCAGGGTTTGATCATGCAAACACGCCACGAGCTGATACTCCCTCTGTGCACCTGCACCATTGCACTGGAATATCTAGGAAGCCTTGCAGAAATTGCTTGTAGCCTGTGAATCTGCTGTAAGCAATACCACTTGCAGAGGTGTGCCCACGCTGGCTTTCCGACACCAGATTAGTTCCAGATCTCTTCAAGCCAACCTGCACGTGTAACAGAAAACCTAACAGGACCCGGCACTGCCATGGTGAGCCCGGCTCCTGCCATCTGAGGCAGGCCTGAGCCACGCATGGGAAGTCTCTCCAGCTCAACCCACATCACCACGTGCTCAGGCCACACTAGAAGATTAGGTGGGTCCTTGGTGAACGACCAAAAGATACCTAAATCCTACGCGCTGCACAAGGGATGATAAAAGCAACCATGGACAGTCAAACAGCCTCAAAAGCCAAACCACCTCACTTCAAATGGTGATCTGCTATCCTGCAGGTCACCTATTTTTATAATGCAAAAAGCTGAAAATGGTAGAAATGGTTGGGATTTTGAAAAATACTTCAGATAAAATGTCGATAAATAAAACCAATGCATGCTATTTTTACAACAAATCTAACAATCTAGTCAGCTTGGACAGGAATAACTGCAGACTAAGGATGCTTCAGAGCCACAGAGCGCTTAACAAAACTGTATTTCATGAGAGAACAAAAGTGCAGGGGCTGCTTTTTGCCTCCACTGACATTCCTCGTATCTTTAACAGGCTGCCTCAAACAGGGGGCTAACAAAGAGGACGCTGGGCTGAACCCTCACCGCGGCCTGATGCTGCTTCCCTCAGAGGGCCACCGCTTGCTGCTATATCTGGGGCACAAAGCCTCCTCAGCTCCGGCCCCACGCAAGGCTGATGGCTAACTGATGCGTGCAGAAAGGGCCGGAAGCTGTGAAAACAGAGGATACTTCACAGGCAGGAGTGAAAAGCACTCTGCTTTTATATGACTAGAGATATTTTTAATTTTACATGGGAGATGCTCAGCTAAAAGCCAGAAATGAAAGCTCATATGTTCAGAGTCATCTAGAATTAGACATCAACCATATGCAATGTTGAAACTGAGTGTAAATGCATGTTCGCGTTAATGGAGTGGGGTTCTGCATCCTGTCAAAAACGGGTGGAGCTAGAACAAGGTTGTGTTTTTGTCACATTCCGTGGAAAACCACATGGCACAGACTCCACAATGCCTGAGCAACTGCGGCTAAGGAATTATTTCAATGAGATATGAGAATAAATTAACACAATTTTTTTTCTTGAATTTTTGTAATAGAACACTTCTTTGGGTTTGGGTAAAAATTGCAAATGAAGGAAAATCAGTAAAAAGTAAAAGGTAAATTTGTGGATCAGATGCTGGGCAAAGATGGAAATACCTAGACAAATAAATGTGCTGATGCTCTAAAAACGGTGATTTGTAAACCAAGTGCACATAAGCCATGCCATGCCTGCCAAGATATTACGCTGTGCCTAACCTTTCCCGATTCAGGCTTATTTCAAACAGTGATTGCACAGATGTTCTTCTGAGTCCCTCTAGCAAACACCACTCTACTTCCCTTTTAAAATCCAGGCTCAAATACAAGGAAATTAAGGTTTTAAGTAAGAGCTTCCTATGGCCTCCAGCCCCAAAGAGAAAGGAGTCAGTTCCTGACCTGATCCTGCCAGGGAACAGGAAGAACATTTTGTTTTGGAGGAAAACCCCTCACAAATTTCACTTCAGAGCGACCCGTAGCAAAACAGAAAAATAGATTTTTTTGTTTCAACTACTGACCTGGAACTCCAGTTATTCATATAATTCTTTGATAATATCATTATTTGCAACTCACAGTTCCAAATATACTTCCTGGGCTGACCTGTCTCTCAGTTGCTTTTAGAAATGCCAGATGAGGAGGTAAGAAAGAAGGGCATGCACGGCTTGCAGAGCCAGGGAGGAGTTCTCATTTGCAGTCATAGTAGGGATGTTACAGGGATGCAGGCTCCACTGGAGGGACACTTATGCAAATGCTTGTCTTCTGGCAACTCACCACTCCAGATCTGTTATATTCATACAGGGCAATTTTGCTTCCAGACATTTCAGCACATGGCGAAACTCAGGGATTTGCATTCTCTTGAACAGGCATACAACCAGAATTTTCGGGCACAACGTTAGGTACTTCTTTCACAGATACTCAGGGTCAGTTTGCATTTACTACAAAAGCATCTGCACATTAGCATAATGGGACTAAAACCCTTTTAATCTACAAATTGTATCTTGAAAATTTTTACTTAAGAGGAATGCATAGTGTAAGTTCCTAGAAATCAGAACAAAGCTTACTTGGATATTTTCCCCACTTACAGTGTTTGTGTGCTAACCTGGTCTTCAAGCACAGGGAACAAAACAGAAAATATTTGCTGCAGCTTACCCCACCCCAGGCTACGTAAACTTCCTGCTGGGCACATCACCTTGCTGTCACATATGCTGGAGCCCTTAGAAATCCTCCCCAGAAAACCCTTTTTGCCCTGGGACAGCCTCGTTGGAGTCCTTTGTCTTGACTTTACAGCTAGCGTTACTGACCTTGTGGTACCAAGTATACATACTACCACATCTCTGTTCCTCCTCACTTTTGGAGGGAAGGTTTCAGTCCATTTGTCGATCACCTCTGTTATTTAAATGTGCAACAGCTCATCATTAATATGTCTGCACCTTGCCAAATAGAATGGACTCTAAAATGAAACTAAGCACATTTTTCACAGATGTGGTAAACGCAGAAAACAGTAAAATCCTTCCACACAGACTTGTGCAAAGGGTCTCGCTCTCTGTTCTCCTTCCATAGAGGACCTCAATCTGGTAAATAGAACGACCTGAAATCTTGTACAAAATGTATCAACACCTCTCAGCATCAAAGCCTGGAGAGGCTTGTTCACTAAGAAACAAGATCCCATTGAAAATACCTCTGCTTATATCATTTTTTTTTTTTAATCCAAAACAAAGTGACCGCTATTGTCACATCAGAATATTAATGTACTTCACACCTAAATTTAGAAATAATAATAAGAAAAGATCTTTCAGTGTCTTGATGGATGTCAGTTATTTAGCCAGGGTTGTCAGAAGCTGGTTATTTGTTCAGAGAAATAAATAAAAAATGACAATATATCTTCAGAAACACAGCTGATTTAACATCGCAAGCACTGCTTGTCCCTTGCACACACACCCAGGCTGCCCCTGAACCACATCCAGACTTGGGTCTTCCAATACAGTCACTGCAGGTCCAGGCATTTCCCTTTGAAATCTGGGGGAATTGTCCAAATGTAAAGTACAGAAATTATTTCCTCCTCTATCCACAGACAGAGCTAATGGGACAGATTCAGGGTTTCTAGCAGTCATATATGGGAATTTAACAACAGAGACAACCAGCTACGATAAAACCTACCAATAATCTGCTAAAGCTGCCAAGAAATCAGTGCATGCTGATTTTCATCACTCACAGAATTACTTTGCAAATACAGATGTTCAGCTAATTACTGGGTTTGGTCACTGCTGGTTTTTTTTTTTCCTTGCAGGGGTAGCTTTTTGCCAAATAGTAGAGCAAGAACTGATACAGAAGGAAGTTAGTACCTAAATGCTCCTTTAGTGGCATGCTTACATTGCCCAAAGGATCATCAGTACAGTTTATGAAACTGGAGCCGAACAAAATTTTGCTTTCCATAGTTACAATACTTCCCAAACTGTAAAAATCTGTGTGATGATTTTTAAGGAGTTAAAGCATTAAAACAAAACAAATAGTAAACACTCATGTAACCTGCAGAAAAGGGGCATTCAAAGGTATGATGCCAAATAAGCAGGGAACCTAGTGGTTTAGCTCACTGCATAAGGGGTGATTAGCTCAATGCTGTTCATACTACAAGTCTGTAAACTCTCTGTATTTCTCAGCTCTTTGGAACTGTCATTCATTTAGTGGCATGCTCAAAATATTCGAGCTTGCAAGAAACAGCACTGTGCATTGAGGTGGTGAGCTGTGGCAGCTGGGGTAACATGAAGTCTGGACCTCATTTTACAGAAAGATGGCAAACCAGAATACTGTGTTGCTACTTTTCTTTGCACTATGAATTACTGTTAAAATCTGCAAATCAGTTGGTAACTAATTTCAGTGGATGTACATTTCTAGGTCACTCAAGCCCCTTTGCAAAGTCTTCTATCTAGATAATATAATCCTGACATAACATGAACTGTTTTTCATCTCCCATTGCTATGTTGCAGGCAGGAGTCCATTTTAAAACAACTTCAGCCAGCAAGGGACTCAGAGACACCAAGCACTGTGGCCCAAATCAGTTAGTCTGCAGACTAGACAGCATTAAGGGACATCTGTGTGTCTAGTAGCTGCAATTCAGCTCTTTCCTTTTTTAAAAAACAAAGCAAAACAAAACAAAACAAGAAAATACTGTTCCTCTGCACAGAATACTTCATGCCCCTTTCCATGCCCTGCTGCCCAATGCCCAGTGTCCGTGACACTGAAGCCGGCTGCTGTGTGCTTACTGCTCTGGCTCCCCCAGGATTTCAAGTTTTGTGAAGCTGAGCCAAAAGCAAGTTCCTTCAAGATGCTTTCACAACAAAAAAACTTAAACCAGAGCAGCCTTGACTCAAACATCTTGAGCCATTACGTATGTTTTTGGATCAAACAGGCTTTCAAGTCCTACAGAAAGCTCACGGTAACGTATCTTTTAGCATGTACTGCTGCCCACTTACTGAATGCAGTAACTAAAGAGCTGCTGAGTTCTAGAAAGGATCGACTGAACTGGACATCATGTGCACTTCTGTGCACCTGCCCTGAGAGGGGTTTTCTAGGTTTCCTGGAATGGTGTGCAGAAATCTTAACATTTCTGGTGAGGACCAGCTTATTATTCTGGTCTCTGGAATCTCTTTGTATTTTATTTTTTACTCAGTAAGAAGTAAAAGATAACCCTTGTTGAATAACGCCTATCAGCACCCAGTTATTTAGCCAGTGGATGCATCCCTTTACAACAAAAGCAGATGATTAAAGAGGTAAGAAGCACAATTACAGTACTGCACCTCTACAAAGCACCCTCTTGAATGAATGTAGAGAAAGCCAGCATATTTCACATTGGGGTTTTTGAGTTTATATGGTGATCTGTGGTCATGTTTTCAAGCTATCCTTTACATCCCTAAGTAACGGACACAGTCTGAAAATAAGAGGCAGAGCTCTTGTAATCTTGCCGTAGGATTCTGAGAGGGAAAACCAAGCCCAAACCTAAGGATTGTGAGATACTACAGGAAAAAAAAAAAAAAAAACAGGAAAACCAAAACTATGGAGTTCAGCAGACGCTTGAGAGTGATCCAAGCTGAATTCTTCTCTACCCTCATATTAAAAGGCAGATCATAATTCACAGGTGTATCCAGCAAAATCTTCAGGACAGCTTTGATTCAAGACCCAGATTAACTTCAGGAGGGCTCATGAAATAGTTGTATCAAGAAAAGAAAACATCTCCCAGGGAGAGAACATTCCCTGCTGTGCAGGTGACAAAACTGGGTTGTCTAAAGAAGTTTCTCAAAAGCTAGTGTCTATAATTGTTGAACTGCAGACAAAAAAATGCAAATTATAATCTTTCATAATACATGAGTTATTTAGGCATATGCTTATTAATCTGTGTTTATTGCCCTTCAAGCTGAATAGAGAAACAAGTAGATCCCATTTTAGCAGTAGTATTATGGGGCATGCAGATATCTAACTTTGATTTACAGATTATGACAGGCAATCAATGTGCGTCAGAGAAAGCCTACATCAGCAGAGAGACATGTTAAAGCTGCATTTGAATTTTCTTTTCTAGGACTGAACAGATGATGGTTTCCTTCACATTCTGAACACAATGAAATTGGGAAATAACCTGAATTTCGGGCTCTGAGAAAATGTATTGCTTTAAATTACAGGAAAATGAACAGCATTAATTTTTTTCCTCATTTTCAATAGAACCAAGTAGTGCATACCAGAAAAAGGAAAGCCAGACATATCCCAAAGTCTGTCATTAGACCTTTCCACTTGCACACACCACACACAGTATACAGGAATGACAGCTAGAAATCAACTGCTTTCCTACATTTTTCACTCACATGACATATACATTAATTTCAGCTGATGAACTAAAAAGAATAAAGAAGTTCAACGATTTTTTTTTTTTTTTTAATGGAATACAGCCAGGAAATGAAAGACTGAATGCCTGTATTAATACTGAGGTGCAACGAGAGCAGTTAAAGATCTGGTTTAAAAGACATTGAAATCTTCCATACAAGGTTTACACCAGTTGTCAGAATATAAACCTGCTGCCTGTTTCAGCTAGGAAGCGTCTGATTGCAAAGTTATGAAGCTACCAAAGAGGCAGGCTTGTAGGAAGCAAACGTCTAAGCTGATCAAATCAGTAGCATCTTGCTTTTGAAACCAGAGGGCTGAATTCAACGTAATGCCTCAAGCTTGAAAAAAACGTTACAAAACCAGAAACCTGAGCAGGACTATATTCCCCACTTCCCTCCGTCCCATTATCTCAGACACAGCGCATCCTTTCTCAAAGCCAGGCGTGGGACCCTTCCCACCAATACTTTAAATGCTTTGCCATGACTACAGGTTTAGAGCTGGGTATCAAATAATATTTCTGTTTTCTATGGATATAAACAAATTTCAACTTTTTTTCTTATAAAGTCATTCAATGCAACAATAGTGCACATGCACATGAATGGCTGGACAAACGACTACAGCTGTCCATGGAGAGGAGCACTCCGTGCCCCGCTGTACCTTGTGGCACAGCAAGGAGCAACTCAGACAGGTCTCCCGAGACACTTCATCACCTCAGCACTGTCCCTCTGTCCTGCCTTTAACTGCTAAGAGCAGGGTAATTCTGAGAGGTGAAACAGGGACTAAAACACCCTTAAAACAAAGCTCTTGTGATTCAAGCTCCCCCCAGATTTCCTTTAGGTTCAGAATTATACATATACTTATAGCCCCCCTGCACACAGTTTACACACCTCACACAGAAAGCTTCAGTCTCAGCAAGTGTCATTTTCCAATGAAAATACTCCAATACGTAATTTGATAATTCCACTGGTATTCCTTGGGAATCATGACCATTGTTGATCCTCCTTGTTTTGCTGCATTTTCTATTTTTTAGGCTAGCTTCTGTTCCTAGCGCGTTTTATTATTACTATGGTCCTTGCCAAGCTTGTCCATTACCTGCTCATTAGAACTTCTGCAGCAGAAAATATTCCTGCAAGAAACAAATTCTAGTACCTTTAAGTCTATTTTCAGGCTGAGTCTACAAACTCAGATTATTATTAAGGTGAGCTTGCAGATATGTCCGATAGACTCTGAATCTTGTTGTACTAAGGCAAAGGGAAATTCATCTAAATAGCTTTAACTTTATACTTGGAAGTCTGAACAAAAAAAATACACAATTCCAAACCCTCAAAAAAAGCTTCCCTTCACTGGGATTCTTTGTCTATGCATAAAAGAGGCATATATGTGCACAAGCAGTACAGATTTGTTCTGATGACTCTTACACAATGGAAACTCCCTCTGGAATTCTCCAAAGCAACTTGAAAATTTCCAAGAGCAAGCATGCTGAAAACATATGTGCTTTTAGTTAATATTTCTAATAAAACCATTGAGAAGCTCAGTGAGTTTAACCTACAGCAAGCTCCACCAATGCAGTTTTTATATGCAATCTGAAAACTGAGTTCCCTACTGAATAATTGTAGAGTTCCTATTCCACTGCAGTTACGACTAAAAAATATTAGCAACCTTAAGTAAATTACAAGAGCTTACATCAGAAAGGCCTTCCATCAGTTAACAGCTGTGCCTCCAAGCTATCCAAAACAGACCTCATTACTTGTCTCTGCTTTTTTCCATATTACCTTAACGTTATTTACTAACATTTAAACTAAAAAGAAAAAAAAGTTTAAATAATTGTGACTAAATGGTTTACAGCATGCACATTTTCCCCAATTTGTTATTACAAACAGCAGCAAAAATTGACTGTGATTTTGCAGGGCAGGAGAAAAATAAGCAACTTTTCTACAACTTGCAACTAAATGTTAAGCACTTTGGGGTTTTGAATATAAATGACAGCTTTTTTGCAGGCATTAGAGATGCGGTCATCCTGCTCTCCAAATGTTTTATAAACTGCAGCCTGCCACTTTCTGGGCAATTTTGTGAAATATGTGTATATTATTAAACACAGGACAGGTCACCTGAGACACAGAGCAGTTATCCAACTGTCACAGACCCGTGCATTCTTTTTGGGTACCAAACTTTAAAGCCACTTGGACAAGACGGGCCTGGGACTGAGAGAAGCAGACTAAGGCATAGCCAGCTACCGCCACCTGAACAAAGTGGCCGTAACACCCTCTCCTCCTTCCCCTGTATCTATTTTATCCACACAGCAGGAACCGTGGGCAGTGGGTGCGTGGCAGTACCGTCACAGCCAGCACTGGTCCCCAGAAGGCTCCTGTCACCACAGGAGCCGTAACACCTCGGAAGCATCTTCTCAGACCAGTAAGCCTGTGCAGAGGGAGCCCGGCTCCACCTCACCCATGCCTTAATGAGAAGCTAATCCTTCCTTATTACGAAAGACACCAAATAAAACTGGGTATTTAGGTCTCACGTTGCAACAAAAGCGGAAATTGCTGCTATTAGTTTATCACTAGGTATCCAAGCAATTTCAAAAAGGCTAGCAGAATCTCGTTAGGTCTAGGAATACGAATGGTCATCTGCTCAGTCCATTTACAAAGTGTGGAAAAGTAGCAGGAAACCTAAACATCACAAGGACTTCCTGAGGAGAAACAGCCACTGCACTCTCTTGCATTTCCCTCAGCCTTTGATTTCAGTCTCATCTTTTCATGGTCCTTTCTTCTCGTTACTGTCTGCCTCTGGTACGACAGGGCCACCAATCACCCCAAACACCCCAGGTTATACACTGAGGGAACTTCCATGTAAATATCCAGCACCACCACAGTCATAGCCAGTTGTATGCCTGTTCCGATATTTTATAACTATTGAACTTAATCTACGGATGAGGGGAAAGGAGAAAACAAGGAGCAGTGGGGAAAGCAGAGGCCACCCTTGAGCCTACACAGATAGATGCAGTTTGGTTTGACAAAGAGAAGCTGCATGGCAGAAGGATGGCAAGGACTTCAGAAGACCCACTGAGAAATCCAAGTCCATACAACTGTCTTGTAGTTATATAGTCTCATATTTCTACGGTACCTGAGCATCTCCTCATCATTTGCTTATCTCTGTGGGATGCAGCACTGCTGTAACTCCATTTCAGAGGTTGGCTGATGATGCAGAACATACAGCTGAGCAAAAACCTGAGTCGAGGTCTCAATTCCCAGGCTTCAATCTCAATCCCAGAACCACCCATCCCCTGTCAAGCTTCTCTTATTCACTATGTGGTTAGAATTTCACCTCCAAAACACACAAATACTGGTCTGAGTGCACTGCAGCATGCCAGAGCACAGCCCCCGTGCATCACAAGCCATCATGAATCACTTCAGTTCAGAAGAAGCTGTTGACTTTACAAAGAACCCCACAACTCACTCTTTTGACACAATTGACAACAGCAGTCTCTCTGGGTAGGGCCAAGCCTTTGCCCTGAGAGCACAGAAGTGCTTCACAGCGGGGCCTCAGAATTGGAAAGCAAGGGCACAACGTGCTTTTGGCTTATCTACAGATGTCACTTCACTCTTCTCCACTTTGCTTTGCAAAGTTCCCCAGCATATTGGTAGGAGAAGCAAAAGTTTGATGACATAAAACAAGACGTATACAAAAGGATAAATTAAAACACCTCATGCTGTCAATATGATACAGCCTTTGGCCAGTGACCTGCGAGCAGGTTTGAGTATTTGGGCATTCTGCTCTTAACAAAAGACATGACAGACAGAAATGCAGTGTGCAAGAGTGTCCAGCGAGCGCAGTGAAGCACCAAGGTTGAGGGACCCAAAAAGGACTGGAGAAATACACAGGCAAGTAATTCCACCTTTCAGAAGGCAGATATACAAGAGGAAGAGGAAGATGAAAAAGAAAGGGGAAGTCCTGCTCTTAGCATGCTACGATGCTTCATGGATGAATGCATATTTGCTGCACTGCAGATATACTTACACATAATAAACCTGAATTCATTAATACTAAATATTTACACTCAGCTTGTAACTGGTCCAACAAAGCAATTACGATACATCATGTTGACAGAGTATAAAACCATTAAAACTTGGATCAGTCACACAATACAGTGTATCAATGCATGGTTAACAATAATGTTCCTCATACAGTACATTTACTTAGGGACAATGCAATGCTTTCTATTAAAGCAATGCAAAACCTATGTTTTGCTGTTACATGTACCCTGCTGTGAGATCCCTTTAATTGACAATATGCTACATTCAAGGCCATGAATAAGACTTCAGTTGCCCATTAAATTTAGCACTGTTTATCTGGTAAACTCAGAGGGAGCTCTTGGACTCTGCTTTGGTTGTAACATTTTCCTAGCAGCCTAACATGTTACAGGTGTCATTCACGGAGGACTTAGATACTAGATATGAGCTGGTAGGAACAGTACTTTCACCCTCATGATGGAAGGCAAAGAGTGCCTCTCAGACTATTGCCAGACCATTTGAAACTCTTTGAAAAAGGAACAAGCAATAGTAATTCCTTGGCTGGAAAGGAAGAGCACAGCTGTCAGGAGCTGGACTTCAAGATGTGACAGTAACATTCAGCTCTCTTCTCTCACAAACAACAGTCTTAAGAGGTTAACCATGTGGCATTTTAAGAAGCACCACACACATTGCATATTCTCCGCAGAAGACATTGTCCATAGCAGTGCCACTGGATATGGCTTCCAGCTCTTACAACACACTGGGCTTGGACTCAAAGTCTTGAAAGTAGAGATAGAAAAAGGTGTTGAAATTACCCATACCTACTTCAAAAAATACAAGGTTTAAAATGCAGTCCAAATATGCTGCAGGGAAACAAATACAAGCTGATGACAGACAGAGGTTTTAAAGGGAAGTAGCTGTGCAGTTTGGCACTGTGAATACATTACTACAACAACACGACTTCGACAAGTCACAGGTGTCCCCTCGTTCCATTTACTCTTCTCTTTGGATAAGCCAGTATATAAATACTCAGTGCCACGGGTAAGATGTTTGCTGCCAAGATAAATGGTAAAAGACAGTATTAAATCAGCCATTTCCATGGACCAGATCCAAAGACACTAATCCTTTCATCAGGATTCAAACTGGCAATATTCTGTACAAGAGGACATTTGATCTCTCTCCGGACTGGATATAAACCCCGTCTGCTGAAGAGAGAAAACTTTTCTATTCTCAATTCCATTACTGAATAAAGGGGTAAAAGCGCATCTGCCTTCTGCACGTCTCCAGAATGACCACGGTGATGACGAGTACCATACAATACAATGACACTACATGGTTGCACGTTGTAATGCTCAGGTCAGCTCAGATATAAGATTTTGTATTGAATTTTGTAAAGCCCATCAGTGGAACAGGAGCATATGACAACACGTTTGATCTACATCAAAATCAAACACCCTTACCTACTGTCTTTTGATACAGGCCCACTGTTGCACATGACTTGAGAGTCTTGAATCCACACACAAATCCAAAGGTTGCATTTAGATCTGCTGACATGGCTCTCCTTGCTGGCACAGCAAGGGTATACTTCAAAATTTCCCTTTGTTTGAAGCAAGGAAATCATGCCAGTGTTTTTGATACCGTATCATGTAACTGCTGACTTTTTGTGGTGGCATTCATTCCCTCGCAATACTCTCATCTACAGCAAGCAGCCTTCCAAAACAAATATTGCTGTTCTGATATAGAATGATGATCTGATGATTCAGCGACACAAAATGAGAGTCAAGACTACTTCAGAAAAGCCAATCTATGATCATTCCCCGGATTCCAACTTTGCCATTCCGTTTATTCTTGAGGCTAAGCCTGAGAACTTATATTCATGCCCAGATCAAATTGTATGTTACTATTTTGGGTAACCACACATTGTAAATGTCATTGTACATATAAACTAATAAAGATGTCTTATGTATTTCTCTTCTTGATTCCTCTGCACCGTGATGTTTACGAGACAGCCAAGTCAAATCATTATTTTCTGTGGAAGGAATGAAATCTGATCGTTAACTCAGAAATTCTATTTCACCCTAAAAACATGGGATAGGCATGTAATACTGTCACTGAAAATAAAAGAGAAGTAGGACTATTCCAATGATTCTAACAGAAATCCTAGTGCCCATTTATTTAGATACAGAAGGCCCAAGGAATTCTTAAATGAAATGTTAAAATTAGCCTCTAGACTTTATCCCAGGTAATTTATTTAATTACTATAAAGAAATTTTTCCAGTTCTAATGTTAGCCATCTTATATCAATGTAATAAATGAAGAACGTCACGCTGCAGATTCCTACATGTATAAGCAGAGTACTTTCAATGCTGAATCTTTTCTGTTAGTATGTGCTCTTATAATGAACCTTATAATGTTAAATCTGGTTCAGGTAGTTCAGTATGAAAATTAGTTCATTTTTGCTGCACATACTTGCTACATTGAGAAGGAAAATGTTTGGATTACAACCACATTTTAAATATAGTTTTCTATAGCTCAAAAATAAAATGAGGCTCAATAAGCTGTGTTTTAGCAACTGCCCAAGGAGAAAACTGCTTTCTAGAAACATAAAAAATATTGGTTAGCAGAAACCATCAAAACTATTTCCCAAAAAGTTTTTAGAGTGCTTTTTTGTACAAAACATACAAAGAAATACTTATTATTAACATCATGCATTTGTAGAACTCATAAGATATGGTGTAAAAAGCATCAAAAGCCACAACCCTTAAACTTCCTATTCATCAGTTTTAGCTCAGAGAAGAGTCATGGAAATATGGTAGAAGGATGTTCTTTACTCTTTTGTCCAAGCAAAAATCCACATCTCTTCAGTTGTTCCTCATGTTGCTGTCTAGATAGAGTTACCTCGTCAACAAAATGTCATAATATTTCTTCAAAGTACTTTAAAATATTTTCTAAATGCATTCTTCTAGGATAGATTAAAACAATAAGCCCTGCCAGCAACTTGGACAAATTATAAGTAGTTTAAACCTGCCTAAATATTGATTTAACTGCCAGAACAAAATAACTCTTTTGGGTAGCCCTAATAAAGGATTTAAAATACTTCCTAAACATGTTTGATCTATTGGGTAAACACAACTGTGAAGAATCCATTCCACTGTCTCAAGTAACACTTTGCATATTTCATAACTTTCCAGGCAAAACTTTCAGAAGTTCAGTAGTTTATTACATATTTATTATTGAACTATACCTAGGGACCTAGTTTAAACTCACATCATGTGAGAAGAAATTAAGATTGCTGTTCTTTCCCAGGCCTGTACTGCGTGTGTCCTGGATCTGAGTGCCTTGCACCAACAATGTAGTAAGGAACGCTACCTCCGAGTTCAACAGCACTAGGATTTTACTCTCACGAATTAAGGCTGAGTTTTGGCTTCCAACATGGGCTTCCCTTGCTGTTGTTGCTTAGGTTATAAAGTTGCCAACGAAATACTCCCTGAGCAGTGGAAACAAACTGGGGGATAATATTGCTCCCCATAATGTTGGCTAAACTGGCAAAAGCAGGGTATGCCTTTACATCAGTAATGCCAGCACTAGCAGATCAACCAGTAAGCTACAAACCAGATCCAGGCCACTAGATTTTAAAGGCTTTCTAGTGCTCCTGTACATAAAACACTTTTATCTATCTCCATGTCAGGGTGAATCTGAAGAGTTGTTGGCCCAGGGATTGGCCAAAGCTGGGTGATCCTGGCTTGAAGCATCCATATTACTGCTGGCCTGATCTGCTCAGGAAAAAGATGACATCAGTAGAGTACGACCCAGACACAAGACTATTTATTCTGCTTCTACACTACACTGCTGAGCAGGCTTCAGAGCACAGATTTAAGAACAGCTCAATTGGTTGAAAAAAACCCTCTTTAATAACTACTAATCACCTCACAATTCTCATGATGAGTGTTATCATCATGGGGCCTTCCCATTGAAGGACTCATATCCATCAGTGCAAGGCTGGGCTCTTACTCTTCTCCATCTAGCTGGGATTCTGTTCCTCATCCTGTTTCTTCAAGACAAGGGAGTTCTGACTTGGGATGAAAACCAAATTCAGCTGGCACTGTGAAGTGACCATCTCCTCATGTCTGCTCCCACAGCAGAGAGATCAAGCTGTAGTTTGCCCAGCATACAAACATGAGGGATGATTGTATAACGCAGTGATTAGGGAGCAGATACATCTCTTATTCAGCCATCTCCAGCAGGGGTACAAGGAGCATAGCCAGGAGAGAAGACTCTTGCAGCCTGCAAGCATAACCCACAGCCTTCACCTTGCTTTTGGACAAATGAGACCACTTCCTTCCAGTCTGCACAATACAAGACCCAGGAAAACTAGCCAGTGAGCAACGCCAAATAGACACGCCAAACAAAGACAGAATGGACCTCTGAGGAATGCACTTGCTCCCTACAAGCAACTCCATTTTGCAAGTGAAAATGCTCTGAAGAAGGTGGGAGCTGATCAGTGAGTGCAGTTTGGTGCAGCCTGGGAAAGGCAGGGAAAGCAAGGAAGCAGAAGGGGCTGCAGAGCTGCCGCAGTGGTGCACGAGACTGTCCGGGGAGGGGAAGGACGGGCAGCATCCTTATACTTTTTACTCACTAGACTAGAAAGTTAATTTTGCTTTAGAACGAGAAGAAGTACCTTTGGACCTATGAACAGTCACTGAATTTCTTGGTCTTGGCGATAGGCACTTTGAGACCAGCCTTCTGCCTTGCCTGGAGTCCTCATGTAGCCCAGGCACTTTGTGGGAACGTCTCAGGGGTGGCGAGATGAGCCACTTTAGGAGATGGCTCTCCTAATATGAAATGGGAGTTTCATGTTAGGAAATCAGGACTTTCCTAGCTCCTTCTCCTCAAACCAGTCTCCAGGGGAATGATATGCCCAATTACTGGCTTTCCAAACACTACAACAATTCCACTGTCCTTAATAAGTATCTCCCACTGACCTGTGTATAACCTCAGGTAGTTAGGTAGATTCCCAGACCGGCAAAGACCCAAGATTAGCCTTAAACCTCAAGGGAAAGAATAGTGACAGAGCTTTTAAAAGATTTTCAGGTAATTCGCAGAGACATTACACCCCTCATTACAGTCCTCCTAAATGTAGTAGAATTGACTGAGGTGGAGTTTCTGGAATGAAATGAGATAAAACCTAAAGCATCCTGAACAGCCCTTTCCTGGGCATCTGCCCCATTTCCTACTCAGACTCCTTGGGTGATAAATGTAATCTTTCCATTTATTGGATCATATTTTATCAAACACAAATGTATGTGTCACTATACATCTGTGCACTCCCTAGATGGCCTCTCCAGGTTGTGCTAATGATGCTGCGGCATGACAGAACGAGGCTCAAGTCCCCATAAAGCAGAACTCCGGACAAGGAAGGCTGACACTGGGAATCAGTTTCATCTGGGTATGTACTCAGGAACTATATGGAAAAGAAATGGTCACTTGCTTCAGAAAAGCTCTCTAGTTTAATTCTCAGCTAAGCAGCACAGCAGCTTCTATTCTTACTTGACCAAAGAGGTCCTGGGGCAAGCAAACCCCTGAGTAAGTGGCTGGTGGCCAGGGCTCCTGGGGAGGATGCCTCTGCTGTGCACCCATTCACCCTGACCTAGGACTGGCTCAGATCTGGCTCAGCGTAGGGCTAAGCATTACAGAACCTTCCCAGACAGCAAGATGCAAAGTGGGGCATTCATACCACACACCCAACACACTGCACTGTTACATCAGCCCTGCTAAAGTCACTGCTACTGCTTTTCAACTGCAGGCACCCTTAAAGGCCCCACAGGGGGACCCAACATCCTACAGACCATGAAGATGTGAGATCCAGAGCTAGCTGCAATCCCAGGAAAGCAGCTCCTGATAGCCACTGAATTCTAAATTCAAAGCCCCCAAAATGAATTGTTTATAAACTATTTAGTAGCTCAAGAATTAGCTACAAAATTATCCAAACAGTTATAAGAAATTTATAAACATATGGATAAAGTCATAAGCCCCCTTAAGCAATCTATAAAGCAGAAAAATAACACATCAATTATTTGCTGTAAATAATGTTTTCTACTTTAACTTCTACTTATGTAGCTGCAAAAGTAAACAGTTTGCAACCATGTTGTTTTGGCATAATGGCATTTGAATTTAACTTAACAATAAGCAGCTGTGATTTTTTGAAGTTCGCTTTCATTCCAGTAAAACTGGAATATTACTTTTTTTTTTTTTTTAAATCTTCACGCTTATTAAATACATAGTGTGGACCCTAGTAAGCATAGCCTACAGTGCTACAGTGAAGGAGGTCTGGACTGGAGGAATTGCAGAAGTGCCTCTGGAGATCCCAGAGATCACCAAGAGTCACTGAGAGATGACTCAGGATTCAGAAACTCCCATTTACCAAGGATGAAGAGCCTGTAAGCTCACTAAATGTGATCTATTTCAAAGTTGAACAAGGTTCAGATACAAAGCTAAACTTCATCTCTTTTGTGAAGGCAGAGAGTGGAACGCTAAAATCCAAGCCCATTTGACATCTGGTTAAACCTAGGTTTTGGGCCCAACCATACAAAGGTTATTATAGAAAACTCGGGACAGAAATACAAAGATGAGGCGATATTACAGAATTGAATGTTTTGATGAACATAGAGATTGAGAAAATGGATGGGGAACAGCTGAGGCATTACATCAAGAAGTAGCTGAGCCTCATTTAAGCAACAGAGAGAATTATTTCAAAGGGAGAGAGAACAGTAAAATGAATTATGTGGGGAAACCCCACAGGATCTGGATAGCTTTAAACACGTATGACTCCGTATCACTCCTTGTGCCCATCAACTATAATACTTTGGCCCTACAAATTCCAGCTAATATAAAAATCAGTCAGTTAATTATCTCTGCATATTCACATGTAAAAATAGATAACAGCATACAGTTATTTTCAGAGCACAGTCAGACCTACTTCTTGAACTGTATAGGTTCTAAAATCACTATGCTATAGATATGCAGCAGGAAATATGTGAACTGCTTTTACTTAACAAAAGAATTTAAAGTTTGAAATGCTTTCTTACTTATTAAGCTAATAGCATATAATAACCATAAGAACAAGCCATAAAGTCATCATCTTATTTGCATGGATATCATACTAGAGTCAGTGAAATTATTCCAGATTTACAGTCATTGAGAGGAAGATCAAGCCCACAGTATATAAACACTAAAAAAAATCTAATTAGGATCAAGTATTTTTGACAATTTTATTTCCAGCTAATTAGCATTGATGTTTTAGTGCTAGGACCTCATTGTACTGTATTCCGCAACAAAGAATGATTCATACCTACATTCAAATAAATAATTCAGCAAAGAAAGATGCATAGAAGTGCTTTTGTTTATAGTGCTGTCAAAATGGAACACTTGGAAAAAAGTGTTAATCGCCATACACTTTTAACAGGCTGAGACTAGACTAAGTGCTATTTACAAGCAAATCAGAGAGCCACCCTACAGACTCAGGATAATGAGTCACCAGAGCAGGTTTCTTGCAAGCCGGCATGTAAGGGCCAATTTCTGGGGTGCGTGCAGCCTCCCACGTCTGTAACTGGAGCAGTGGTTCTCCATGTACAACCGGGAGACTGCAGCTACAGCAGTATCATTAAGTGGCACCTTGGGTGGCTTCCTTTCTCCAGACCTTAGAAGGACCAAAGGGGGCTGATGGCAGTGAGGGAAAGAAACCTGCCCCAAGTCCTGCGGAGGAGCACAGTTACATGCTTGCACAACCCGGTGCCTAAAGCCGGAGTCAAACTCCAGGACTGTGCTTCCACCCTGGGGCTTCTGCATACTCCCGTGCAGGGCACAGAGCTGCCAGCGCATCACGTACCTGCTGTATGAACGCAAAGGTACACCAAAGCTGCAGGTACAAACCTGAGGAAATGGGATCACTGCACTTAGAAATCTGTATTGCCACGTGTAAAGTCTTCTGTACGCATGCAAAACTGTAAAGGTTGCACATACAAACCTCAATATTTAGTGTAGAATCTGTAGATGAAGCTACCTGGAAATACTCTAACCACTAAGTGAGGCTTCACATCTAAGACCCAGAAATACGTTTACATAGCAAGCAAAGAAACCCAAAGCATTCTTGTGCACAACAATGACTTTATCCATGGTGATTTTAACAAAGAAATGATTTCTAGGCAAGGGTGGTATCAGAAATGGCACAGAGTAAAAACAAAACATCCTTCACAGCAATCTCTTGGAGGCCATTCTGAGGACATTCCTAAGCTTACATGACATTCAGAATTTGGAAGATCTCCATTCATCTCTCTGCTTTACCATGCACTGCCTGAGCAGCCATTTATATTGTCTTTTATAGAAATACGCCTCAGCTATGATTCATCCTTTGGAGGCTCCTATCCTTCCCCAGCAGGTGCCCAGGAAGTTCAAACATGTAGCTCTGGTGATTCAAACCACGGGACGGAGAACGGGATGAATCCATGTTTTGGCCCCATTTCAGAGCTAGGGAATATAGAAATCAGTACATGGTGGATCAGAAGATGCAGAGGTGCTACAGTGGGGCAACATGTAGATATTTAAGACATACTGAGGAGAAGTGGTGCATTACAACAGTCATCTGTTTAGTATGTTAACAAAATCAGTTCAACATGTAACTAGAAGCAACTGAAAAAACAGAACTGTATCTTTTACTCCAAATTTCAATCACTGTATAAAACATCCAAATGAGGATAAGTAATTTGAGTGCCTTATTTTGCTCCTCTGGCAGTGGCAAAGCACTGACCTCCGTCAGAGTAACATTCCTACACACAGATAGCTTGTAAGGGATGCTTCTCTTCCCGTGTCTCAGCCCTGCTTTGGGCCAGACCCTCCACTGTTGCAGGCCAGCAAAACTTCACAGTGCTACAGGAATAATGCCGACTTATGGCAGCTAAGGATCTCTGCTTTGTTGTGTACTAGGAGGAGGGAAAAGGGGAATTTATTAGTGTAGTTACTTTAAAAGGCCAATTACAATTTTATTAGAAGAAAAGCTTCAGCAGTTTCAGTTATTTACAACTTAACAACCATGCTATGGGTTAAATTTATATGGATTATTTTTTCAAAAAATAATTAACACTAAAACCAATAAAAATGAATTGAGCGTTGTTCAAGACAGTTTGGAGTAGACTGGTGGTATTTTCCATTTGGTGAATTCTTTATTATTACCACTTTAACGCCCTGAGCTTAGACATTCTGCTTCCTTTTAACCATATGTCACTTGTATTCTGCTCTTCTGGATACATGCGTGGGAAGGAGCAGGACTGATGTATATTGGAAAAGTTAACTCAGTCAATTAATTAAAGCCTTTATTTTTACATAGCTAGCATCCATGAAGTGGGAAATAAGAAATTAATTCTAAACCGATAATAAAGAATCAACAGCATTAATTAGTCCCTTAACAAAGAGTGACAGTAATAACCCAAGAGGAAAAAAAATCCATTTTAACTCTGATAAATAAAAGCTAATGCAATGGGCTTGTGCTTCAGGTTCACTCACAGTAGTAGTACTGAGGACAACGACATCCTTGTGGAGGTCTCAGACAAGTACTGGATTTGCATATAGTGACTTTTTCTGTTGGATGGCAGTACTCTTACTCCAGGGAGCTGACATGAGTAGCTTGACTCCGATGTCGCACCAGTTTAACACATCAGTAACATTTCAGTAGTATAATTCACTCTATGAAATTATGACTTGACCTACAATGATAGCTGGGCAAGGTAAAAAAAAAAAATCAGGCCACAAGAACAATTCCAGAAGCAAGGTAGCTACTGCCTGGAGACAGAAACACATACCTCCCACATTCCCATTCTCCACAGAGTCATTTCAATTCGTTCATCCAGAACGAGCAAACACACCAACAGAAGAAGAAATGAAGCGTTCTCCTTTGTGCTTGGAACCACAGCATAATGAGCCAAGACCCATCCTGTCTGCCACGGGCATATTAGCAAGCAGCTCCTTCTGCCTCAGGGGACCAAGGACAAGGGGGTAGAAGACAACTCCATCACTCCCCCCTAGCTGCTGCACCAGCAGGACTGGGGCGCAGCGGGACACTGCCGGCATGCCGCCGGAGCCCACCGATGAACAGGTCCTCCTCTGCCCAGCCAGCTGTCAGTACCTCTCCCTCCCTCCCTCCTTTTTGTAGCTGCTCTCCCAGCCTTGTGCTTTCAATAGCTATGCCACAGACTGGGAGGGAAGTGTCCTGTGGCTACAGTTCCTCCCTCGAGCACTGCCCTTCCCAAGCTTCTCCAGGGACACAGCTCCCCTTCCCCTGGCAGCACTGCCGTGAAGCAGCCTAATTGCCAAAGGGAAGAAGAGTTCACAATCTCCAGTTCTGAAAAGAAGGCATATTTATTTCAAGTAGGCTCCAAATGCAGCAGGAGCTGCATCCTTTTTTTCACAAGAACCAGTCAGTCAGTCATTAAAACTGACTGGGCCTGAATGCCAGACTCTGCTTGCTTGCATTTTACAAAGCAGTCGTGGCAGCTCATCATTTGCTCCTCTGTGCAAACGTTAGCAATTACAGCTCACACAGACATGAAACGTAGGTACTTCGGCCTAATTAGAGCTGAAAAGATTTAAAGACAAATATTTTCCTTAGAGAAAACCCATCTGAAACAATACTTCAGACGCTTGCTTGAACAGGTCCTTTGTGCTAAAAAGAGTTATCCATATTAGACTGTGCTGGAAACCTTTAAGGAGAGCAAAGGAATCAAGAGCTCAGAGCAAGCTTTAATTCCAAGTGCACCACTGATGTCTATATTCCTGTGATCCCTTGACACATTTCTTTAACCAGCCAGCTGGGATTGCAGCCAGGCCAGTAACACTGATTTACTTACAGACTATAAGAAAAGCTACTTGCACATTCAGCCTTCTACCCATAGATCAGCAATACTAATCATTATCATTGCGTTATATGTAACAATGAATTAGCGCTCAGACAAACTAGCTTTTAAAAGAAGATCCTTTCATTAAACCATAATGCAGTGAGTTTGAAACCAAGTAAAATGCTGTCACTTGTCTCATTTGAGTTGACTTTTACTGTTCTATATAGCCAGTCTATTGTCTTTTGCAGTGATATTTTTAAACAACTTTGATCAGGCTTTTTTTTGTTGTTGTGGAAACAGCTGAAAATAAGGAGTCCCTGGTGCCATGTCATCCTGTCTCCTCTAATACCACTCACAGTGATTCCAGAGCTGTGAATTGCTTGGCTGATGGCAGAAATCTTGTAACTTCATCAAAATCAGTGGCACAATGTGAGTTAGCATACTTGATCATTTGGCTTGGTAAGGATTTATCTACCATACCAAAATGTGGTCCTGGACAGCAATTTGCTTCCTCCAGCTAAATTAAAAATCCAAAGTTAAATTTGTTTAAAACAGTAAAACAGAAGATCTATTTTCTTCTTGAACAGACCCCATGTGGAAACTTTAGAAGTCTGAATCTTCATAAGCAGATTAACTTTGGCATCTCCCACCATGAAGCTGGAATATTTAAATCTAAAAATAGCATGCTAAAGCTGTTTTAAGTTGGATAATTCAGCTGGAGGTTGCTCTCATTTCATCTAGCTCTACCTAATTTGCTACAGCTAAAACCTATTTGAGACATGCTGAGCAAAAGGGACAAGCAAAATGTCCCCTTGTCTGTAGCTTAAAACTCCACATTAAATCTTGCAAGTCATTCAACATATCCAATCCTATATTTTAAAGGTCACATTTGACCAAGCTGTCGTTAATCACACATCTGCACAACTTAATCAATTGGTAGAGGTAATATTAGTAGCTTCCTATAGCAGCATGCAAATCTTTTTGCCCTAGTTCAGCTTCTTTCCATCAAAGCCAAACCAGTTTACAGCAGAAAGGTGACAAACCAATGCTCCTCTGTCAGATGAGAGGGACACAGGAGATGCCTCCTCTTTTTGTTTTGGCAAGGTAAGATCAAGAAGAATGTACATCGGTATGGGGAGGTTGGTATTTAATTATACAATAGCTGCAGAGAAATAATATCTTTGAAGTGCTTTAACTTCTGTGCCACTTTCTCAAGTGAAAAAGGAAGAAAGATCCTCATCACTTTGAATGCTACCAGCTTAGATCTGGGGGAGGAGACAAGGGGGAAGAACGTCACGTTGAGGAAGATATATATTCAAATTGATTAATAAATGTAAACATATCATTAGATTAAATAGTAAGTTAGTTTCCTGACAGCCAGGCTGTCAGGAATAAAGAAAAAAATCACAGGAAAACAAACAAACAGCAGCTAAAATGCTAGAATTATTTGGAGCTTGACGCTGTTTTTATTTGAGTGGGTGAGAATCCTTCCATCAACTTCATGCAGCAAGAGCTAGCCCTGGGCTGTTTTCTGTAATCCTTTGTATTAGTGGAAATTAACCATTTCCTACTTCATTCAGCTTATGTATAAATAGAATCTAATTTTTAGCTGCAGAGCAATTCCTGCTTCCCTCTCTGGTACTGGGACATGATGTTCTTTTGTGAGGAATTTCTTGTTTTAAGGAGGATATTCTGGACTGGGGTAGGTAGCCATACCCTCCTGCTAGCCACAAAGATTTTCTTTTCAGCTACAGAAATACTTAGGAGTAGTTGGGAAGGAGGAAAATTCCTTGAGTGTCTTGAACTGATCACAGGTGGCAAAACAAAATACATTTCAGATGTGTCAACTTCTTGAATGGGGGAAGGCAGAGCATACTGACCATTTTTGCCTTCCACTGAAATCCTTTAGAAAGGTGTATTGTCAGTGGGCAAACTATAAGCTTTAAAAAAAAAAGTCTTTAGAAAAGATGGAAAATCTAAAGCAAGAAACAGAATGAGTTCCACTGTCTCTTATTTATTGAGGGATCGAAAATCTCCAGCTGTGAATTTCTCTGTTCAAAACCTCATTTTTCAGATGTAAGGATGGCTGAATTTACTGAAAAATATGGACTGATAACGTAAGCAATGAAACCGTTGCCAATTCAATTACACAGTGGATTAGTACCCAGTAAAGCAGAGGGAAAAGGAAAAGATAATTTAAGCACAATATGTGAGAGGACAAAAACTGATACTTTTTCTTGAGGTCTTCAGATCTAATCGAATAATCTTCAGCTACTGCCTACAGAATTTTGGCCCTTTCCGTGACAAATATTTGATCTTATATACAAGATAAATACCTATACATGCTTTTAAATGAAATGTTGCTTAAAGACAGAAAGCTTTTTATTAAATAGTATATCATTTATATGTGCCATATGACACACATGGTTTGATTATCATAGCAATAACTTACACTTATCTGTGTACTTGTAAATACTCCCCAGAGACCAATAAAAGGGCATATGGCCTAATGGCATCTCTTCAACTCTCATTATTACTAGTGGTACATATTAAGCTTTTGAAGGTGAACAGAGGGCTTATAAAAGAGATATGAGCCCTTTAATACAGACTCTTGTTTTGCAGTACCACAAAAGGTGGTACATTATTCATCACGCACTCAGGGTGCAGCTTCAGGAAGCACTAGTTTTGGTACTGAAATGAGCTTAAAAAGTTCCACCTGCCCTTTACTTCTTTCACAGCTCAAAAGTCCTTCAGCTGAGCCAATTTTACTGTTTGGGTTAAAACCAACCCTCATTTGCAGACACTACTGAAATTTCTTTTCAGTAAACTTACTGCTCCAAGCATGCTCTCTTCCTGCCTTGCAAGGCTTACTTCTAGACATGAGAAAGTATTTCTGGTAACTCTCCAATCCCACTCCAGAAGAACAACTGGTTGCATCTTATTTGGAAAACATAGCTTTGTTTTTGTGGCTCAGAGACTGGCAAAGCTTACAAGAGCATCCAATAGGCAGTGAAATTTGAATCCAGAAATAGATGTTCAGTTAAATTTTTCCAAATTTGAGAGCTGTCTGGATTCCGAGAATTATGACAAGCTCAAACACCAAGGTTCAGTGCCTAAACTCATATATGGGACATGTTTCTAATTCAGAAACTGGGCTAACATCTAAGATGGCAATGGGGATGCTCATTTCTTCTTTCCTTCCCAGTAAAGAACCAGAGAGTGTAAATACAGTAACTACTTCTAAACAGACCTGTAAAAATTGCTGTCTGATACAATGATAACAGGTCACCAGCCATGTCTGACACAAAGTCAGTATCATCATCACAAAGTTACACCTTCATCTTATAGCAGAAAGCCTCCAGCTTTCACCATAGCAGGTCAGAGGCAGCCAGACCTTCTGAGCAAGTTATCCAAACTCTCCTCTCAGTACCACAAATTCTATACATAAACATAGACACTGGTTGACGAACGCAACTTCAACAACGTCACACATCTCACGGGAATTCTGCACTGTTATTTCTCTGTTTTGATTCTAATATCCAAATACAACCTCCAACAGTCAGTGTCTCAGATTTTTTCCATGAGCTGTACTTAATGACCAGGCTTTCAGAAATGCTATTCTACCGTGAAGCACGAGGCTGTTTTTAATCTTCCTTAGAGCTTCTGGATGGTGCAGTTCTACAAATATCAGACAATCTTCATATTTATTGCTTTCCAAAGAGAGATAATTAGGATGCATGTGATTGTTTTTCTCAGCAAGAGGATGCATATTAGTAACTTCAGGGCTCTACCATGTGTACCGCTGTGTCTATACACAAGAGATGGGGTCTGCTTATCACTCCACGTCTGCTGCACAAGATGTCTGATGCCCACAATAAAGAGCTGAGATATTAAATGTACAGCTATTACTAGCACTTTTCTACCATATTCTGCTTCTCCTCACGATAAACAATTCAGTATCACTTTGAAACATCCCATGTTTGTTAACACAAATGACTGAAAGTGGTCTGTTGCCTCAAAATTTATACCTCAACACCTGTTTAAGGAGCACCTTATCAACTCCTTTTCGTAACTCATCTATTTTCTGTAACAAAGAAAACTGAAAATTTGTTTCCAGTTGTTCACCTCCAGGTCAATGGAATTAAATGGTATTTAATTTCATTGAATTCCTCAGAATCCCCAATAAGGAATGATACCTCTATTTTATTTAGAGATCCAGTTATTAACAACAAGCACTGCAAGACAAAAGCCACACTTTTGGTAACCTTTTGCCCACTGGAGTGCTGCTTATGACTGGCAAGATCAAGCAAGAGTCTCTTCAACCTTCTTCCTCTAGCCAACAGGAGACTCCTCACACTTTAACCTTGTGTCTTACTTAAAAGGAGCCGAGGCTTTCCTTATATCAGCTCAAGCTCTTTTACTGAAGATTTTTGAAACAAGTAATTACCAAGATTTTATTTATATATATACACGCATGCACACTTGTCTACTGCTTTCTCCCTGTTACCTTCTCCTACTCATCTCTTCTCCCTTCCTCAATAGCCTAACTCCCTCAGATCCCCAGCACGGGAATCAGCTGAATCATAGTTTAATGAAGATACAAGCATCAAAGAAGCACATCCAAAAATTCTGTTGAAGAAATAAAAAAGGAGAAGAAAAAAGAGGGCCAATTAGTCATGAGAAAACATTCTGAGAAAAAACTGTGCAGAACTGAAAGACGCTAGGAGTTCAGATGCACGATTCTTAAGCAGAATAGACATAACCGAACTGTGTCTTTGTGGGCTTCTGCTTGAAGATGTAAGCAGCTACAGACTCGATGTTATTTTTACAGCAGCATTCACAAAGCGCAACATAAATATTCTTCACCTCATATAGGAAAGGTATTGCATTTGCTTTAGGAACTGCTCAGTGTTATCCGCTACTGTCCTACTTAAAAGTTGCATACAATAAAAAAATAGAACCAAACACCACGATCATACACTAAGATTAACAAATACAAAACTCATGGGCAATCTATAGCCTGAAATTTGTTTGCACAAATTATTCAGTAAGCACTTATGAATAATGAAAAAATTGTGGAAATCAGGACCAGTTTATGAATGATTTATGAACTGAAATATGGGCTGAATTTGTCAGATAACCTTATTTTCCGCAAATCACTCAACCATCTCTTACATTAAATGGTACCAAATGGTTTCCAAATAGCCCTACCTGCAAAATACCATCTCTGCTTTCCATGGCATGAGAAGAGCTTTTTAAACCAAACTGCAGATACCTTCTGTATTGTTGTTTATGAAAGCTTTGCTTGAAAAACAATTATCCAGAACAAATACTAATGCCCTCTGCCATAGGTTAATTACCTAAGGCTATCACATGACAGTTTGGCACCTACCCTATCAAATGCAAGTCTGCAAAGAGGATATGGGTTGAAATTATCGCAGAATACTTTATAGACTAGTAATAGTCCTTCCAGTTACAATGCATTTAAAGCAAATCATTATTTTTGAATGAGCTGGCTGCGAGTCTGAGAGAGCATGAGTAACTAGAACAACCACAGCTAGCAAATGAATATGACCAGAAATGCAAAATATTTAGTTTTGAAATATTTTTAAATGCTTAGGAAATTAACTCAAACTTTACAGTTTATAACAGCCTCATTCTTGAAGATTTTGCTCTATAGTCAGTTTAACCAAGGAATCTGAAAGAAATGTATCAGTACATAGAAGACTTCCTTCCATGTGGTATGTAATGCTGGGACACAGGCACTGTTCTACTGGATCAGACCCAAGGCCTTGCTAGCCTGTTCTCTTTGATGGCACCCAATGTTTACAGAAAGCTGTAAAAAATCTGCAGTAAGAAGCAAGGTCCCTGTCACACTCATAAACATCAGAAGTGCAAGCTGCTCCTCTTGGCCCCATTTCTCCTTGATGCCAGAGGCATATGGAAGGAGTTATCATTGCATCCCTCCAGACCACAGGCACTGCTTATCTCTGGGCCTTCCACAGCAGTCACAAGGCAGAATGAGCCCCTCTTAGTGCCCTCTTTTCCTCAGCATCCCCACAGAGCAAGGAAAAACTTGGCTGAGGGTGAATCAGGGAACATCCTTTCAAAAAGCATTATGATTTTACAAGTAATGCCTCTCATGTACAGACAGCAGCGGGTTTAACACACCATTACTGTCAAATGGTGTGTGGGGTCTACTGCCTTAATTTAATGCTTATGATTTGCTGAGTGAACACCAGGATGCAGAGAGCCTGCTAGCCATGGCACGCGATGTCAGCAGCCACTTCGGTTGTTCCTTCACAGCCTGTCAGACCTTCAAAGAAAGGGGACATGAAACAGCTGGCAGATGCATCAGCTTAAGAAGGAACAACTTCTCAGGTGGGATTTCATCTCCTTTGGGGTGGAACAACTCCACACAGTGGAAAGCCACTAATGATCACGCAGCGCAGAGACGAGAAAGGGAACTTGATTGTACTGTATTTGTTGCTTGCTTATGCAATTATAAGGAAGGATTGCTGCAGAATTGCTAAAAGACTCGGAGCGCTCATGACCTTTTGTTTTGCTTACTGCAGTCCCTGACAGTTTCAGCAGCATGATGGTTCACAGCAAACAGCAAGTACTGAACTATTTATTTGGAGTACTAATGAATAATGAATAAGAGCTGAATTTGGGCCCCCGCATCAGCATTCTTACTCTAATAGTGCCAAAATGCAACAGGCTACTCACAAATAAACCATACCAGATGAAAAAAGCATTTCCCCAATGATTTATTGCAAATAAAATTCAGGAATAAGTTCACATTGTTTACTCTGATAAGTCTTTGTATGCATACAAATTGCTTAATGCTGTAGCTTTCAGCACAAAGGCCTATCTATGCAGGTGACACCAGCTTTCCTGGAGAGGTAACGCTCTCATTTCTTCATTTCCCACTGAAGACATCCTATGCTAGCGCTTAAGATCACATTAACTAAAAGATTCAGGATGTTGTTTTTCTTAGGTCTCCTTTTGACACTGATCTATTGTTAGTTGTGTGTTCTGTCCCACTGCTGTCAACAGCCTCTTTGAGGGGCACAGCTTGGGGTCTAACATCCACTCTGTCCTCCACTGCCAGTAAGACCAGAGCAGGAAGCAGCTCTGCAAGAGAGAGTAAAGCCCAGGCTGAAAAGGCAATGAACCAAAACTCACAAGCAGACCATAAGGACAGGTTATTTCCAACTACATCTCTGGCACTGGTGCTCCTGGACCTCCTACAGCTACCTTCAGGAGACTGGAGATCCCCAGCCGCTGCTTTATAACGATACCAAATGAGAACCAAAGGCATGTTAACCAGCCTGCAGAGCAGCACCTGGCAATGACATGGTAGTGCAAGGAAGTTTAGCTGTGTTCTTGCATCCATGGCATCTACAGCAAAAAGCAGGTGTAGTTGGATAAAACTGGTATCAAGAGTGCTGAAAGTCACTTGGAGCTGGCTCCAGCATGGGGTTAACAGAACAAAACGTGAGGGAACCCAGATCAGTACTGTGGCTGTTAGCCCACGCTGCCGTATTGCCATTCTCTACACCAGCTAGCTGCAAGCTAATACAGCTGCACTAGCTTTTTACACTCACATTTCTTCCCTCTGTAGATTTGCATACCAAACAAAGCTTTTACAACACCTTTTCGTCAAATATGTTAAGTAAATATTAGAGTTAATCCATAACATGTTGCAGGCTGCAGTCAGGAACCACATTTAAACGCCCCTCATTTAAATTCCCACCTCGAATGGGCATTACAGAGTTTTTTCCACCACCCAGTTTTTGTTGTTTCGTTTGCTCGTTTTTAAAGAAAAAACTACTTTTAAAATTAAGCTCAATCTGTGCCTTAATGCTTGATCAGCTAATAAGAGACATTTGTTTGAAAAAAAAAGACGTGACTGGATCTCATGTTTCCCTTTATATTCAAATGAGACCCACAGGCTCAGAGTAGGGTCTGAGCACATGCTGTGTCTTAGCTACCACAGGATCAAAAATGCTCAGATTAGGATATATTTCATTGTTTCACATGCACACACTCACAGAAAGATCACAGGGACTGGGAAGAGTGCCTTGCATCACTTTCAGCAGAAAGCATTGCGGAGACCAGCGAGGACACAGCAGTGAAAACAAAGTAACTGCAAAGCTTGAGGTGAGGTAGTCGGAGAGGATGAATCATCTGAAGAATCTGCCACTGCTTGTCAAACAAATTATTCATCAAATTAGTTCTGCTGATGTTTGACTAGTTCTAATAAACAACCCAAACTTTAAAAAGAATGCAATGGTAAAACAGTAAGTAGACATTTTTATACCCTGTAGTCTACATAACCACAACGAACAATGAGAAAATTTGCAAAGACATCACTGAGGATGCGAAGAATCGCTTCTGAGCAAACGACCAGAAACTTGTTTTAGTTCATAGTAAAAAAGATTAATGTTTTGACTTCATGGGGAAGGAGAGAAGATGAGCAGACAGGATCTTTCTTTCTCAAACCATCATTTCATACCCACACTTCCAAACTCACTCACATTAGCTATCCTAAGTTTAAACGTAGCCTTTTAAACAAAGGCTCTGGTAAGTCCGCACCATACTGAGATTTGCATCCCCTTGCAGGTTCCAACACTGAGTTACTTACAGCCACACAGCAAACTTTCAGGCAGTCCTGCTCTCCTAGGTACCTTCTGTTTACAACATAAATACCTGAGTCATATGGGTGGAGGCATCTACATTGGGATATGGTGCAAAACTAAACCTGAAAATGTCTGAATCTGAGCACCATCTGCTCATGAATGCAGCTGTGTGTTTTGCAAAGCCAAGAGACGCCCCACTTGGAAAACCAAAAAGTAAATATTTTATACCATAAAAGCTCGCAGTCACCAGAATTGCAACTCTCAGCACATACGAAACTATCAAAATAATCATCAATTGACAGGGACATTGAACATAAACAGCAAAGAGCAGGCAGCAGAAATTTGCCATGTTTTGACCTTTACAGGTGGAGACTAAAATTTGCAGCCTAAGCTGGAAGTCTTGGAAGTACAGACACTGCCCAACAGCAGCCTGGCTAGGAAATAGCTGTCAGTAGCAAACAAGCACCTCGGTTTTCTTCATGTGTGCATCTGTTCTCCTGCCTTGATCTACATGACCAACAAATGGAAAAAATACAGTCAACTATGCAAACAGTAACAGTAATACTAATAGTCTTGGACTTAAGTGAGGAAAAAGGGCAAAGCATAGAAAATTAAATGTCTTAAGTGAAAAAAAGTTCAATTTGCTCCTCCAATGAAAACAAGGTGGCCTTCTATGATGTAAAGCCTAGTACTGTAATTTGCTGGAGAAAGATTACATCTTAATAAGCCTAAATTATTCTTTATATATTACTTTTCTGATGTCATTTTGTACAGATCTTACCCTTTCTTTCTTTGCTGAAAGCTGATGGAGGATTTCCATATTCTACAGAGGACGATGGGAGCTGGCTTCCAGCTCCCAAACCAATGAAACCAAGAAAATGGAAAGGGTGAGTTGTGGGACTGAGAATTGTTGACAGTACCTAAATAAACCTTTCTGTTCCTTTTGGCAGAAAATAACCAAGAAATTCAGTTCCTCTGCTGGCTTTCTTTGTTCTCCTATTTTGGCTTCAATTACTCTGGTGGTGGAGGATTTCTTTCCACAAGGCTGGTAACAAGTACTAGGAAAGGAGTAGCACCTTGAATCACCGCTGGTTCATAAAGCATATTGAAATAATCATGGACCAACTGCTGTTGGCCTTCATGCAATCCTAGCCTATCAGGTGTATGCTAATTCAGGCCCTCTTCACAGCCACTAGGCTTTTGGTTTGGATTAATCTAAAAACTGCTGGCTCAGTTCTCCCTCCTGCACTTCCCTGAAAGCCTGTTAGTTGCATTTTCTTGTCACCAGTGTAGAAAACAGCAAACCCACAGGAGAGAACAAGCATCAAAGGCATCTTGCAGATTAACAGCTGTGCCACCTTCCAGGGAAAACAGACACAGGTGATGGTTTCAAACAAGCAGAATTAATATTTTCAGTATTTTCACTGCATCTCTAAGTATTGCTCACACACTTGTACCAGAGCTTACCTGGAATCTTCTGACAGGACACTTGATGTGAGAAAATTATGAAGGATTTTGCTGCAAGTAATGCTTTCTGCAGCCTCTACCAGTTTTGATAGTGTTTTATGTCAAAATAACAGCAACTAAAAAGTGAGCATATCAACTAAATCAGTATTCAGCAGCGGGTGACATTTGAAGTTTTTAATGTGTAGATGTTTCAATGTGAAGTGACTTAAATTCAACAATTTTAAACCAGATACAGAAAAAGAAAAATGCAGACATTGCTTTTTAAATTCATTTCACAGAAAAAAAAAAATTAGGTTTTGGTTTTAGAAGGAAAGAAAAATACAGATGATGCAGATTTCCCTACAGAACAGAATTTTGAAAGTCTACGTAATGCCTTTTCAACTGATCACAAATCTTTTGTAGGAGGAAATTGTGACTGTAGATTTAAGTAGAAACATCTCATGTCAGACTTAAATATTAATTGATGACACAGCAAGAAAGGAGAGAAAGACAATAGATGCTGCACTATTATGATACATTTGTTACATTTGATATTAGACCAGGAGAATTCTAAAAATTTGAAATATTTTTACTTTTTGCAAGATTTATCCTATGTGTTTCTTTGTCTTGCTTTAATCTCATCATCTTCAAACAACCCTTTCCTCTCTACTAGAGATCTCTTCATCAAGAAGGGAAAGTTGTGGGGATTTCTACCAGCAGCTTTCAAAGCACGCAACTCCCAAGTACCAGCAGGCCCCCACTGCACTATTCAAATTAGAATGGGATCAGCTGAAGTGTAAAGTAGGGGGATGTTAATTTAAATAAAAAGAAAAAAGAAATGGAAAGAGCAACACTATGCAATAGGCATATATAGGCATGTATCAGTTACCACTAACCTGATCTCCCCTCCTGCATCAACAGCAGGAGAGCAAATGGTCACCAGATACCAGCTCAGGCAGAGGACTGGTCTAACCGTCCGTAATGATGCAGCCACGCTGCTGGTGAGTTTGGGCAAGCTGTGAGGCCTGCATGTGGAGTAGGGTGAGCACATAGGAATTATCCCTCTTGTTTTCAGAAGGGGCCACAATAGAGATGCAGAGCTCAATCTGAGAATCTGCTGCTTTGTTCAACATATACTTCCTTAAGGTGTAGTCTTCAAAACAATTTCCTTCAGCTGTAATTTCCTACTCCACTATTTGGCACTGCTGATGGCTTGTAAAGTCATAGGAGTAATTCACACACTATAATAAGTGTCTCAAGTAGCATTTGTTTCGGAGAACTAAAATACTGTCTTGTGTCACAGCACTGGAAAACAATTTTCACTAGGGTTTCTGATTACATTTGGGAAATACTATTGTTACTGTAAAAATCAAGGCCATGAATCCATTACTTCGAAACCTACAGCAGCCAGAAAGACCAAATGGATCTGAAAGCGAAAGAAAAGGGCACTTGCATTTGATGAGCAGCGAGACTTCTGATCTTTGCTCATCACCCAGCAATCCACTAGGTGAGCACAACAGATATTTACTTGCCCTCAGCTGGATTTCCTAATGGTCTCATCTTCAGGTTTTTGTCAGGCATCAAAGGAAAAAAGATTTTAAACAAGCCACATCTTTCTGTGAATACTGGTCCTTTATACAAAAAGCAGATCTGAGTTTCTTTTCCTTTTGCATAATAGCTGCCTTCTCCAATCAATTCTCTAAAGACTAATACTGCGACAGCCATCACATTACATGAAATTAAGATGACTCCACACAACCTGTGTACAAACACTACTGGAAGTGGTCAGAGCTATGTTCCAGTCATAACCACACACCCAACTCCTATAGCAGCTATTTTTACTTGAAGTAGAAGCTAGTAGTCTCCAACAGATACCTGGACCTATTTGCAACTCCTTTTTCACTTGGAGTTAATAAGCATTCAAGAATAGCTCCAGAAGCCACATTCTTCTTTGTACAACCCCCCTTCCTTGGCGCTGCAGGCCCATGTCAAGAGACAGCAGCTCTCTTCTGAAGCTCCGTGCATGTTGGTGCAAAAGCACCAAGAAAGAGCTCTCTTGTGCGCTGGGTTTGTGCTCAGATGGGACTTGTGGCTGTTGCACAGGACCTGAGCTGTAGAGCTTGCCAGCCAAGCCACCTCCATGTAACGCTCTCTCCTGCTATCCCCTTGCCTCTCTCCCTTCTGGCTCAGAGCAGGAGATACCATGACACTATCTACGTACCTATACATAAAACAAAAAACATGCTTCTGCAGTAGCTACCTCAAATCCAGTGCTAAAAGGCTGGTGGTGGCTCTGCCCAGTAAAACTTAACGTACTCAGAAGACTGACTGTGAGGGGCAGTGAGAATGAAGGTTTAAGCTCAGGCAAGAGCCTCTCTAGACCATGTGGAATCAGACTACAAGCCATAGAAACACTCAATACAAGTTTTTGCAATTTTGTGAAACCAAACTAACAAGTATCAAAAAAAATACAAAAAAGCATCTAGAATATTAAAGGCAGTCAGGTATACTGACAGCTATTTCCACCAAAAACATTTTATTCTGTCCTAACACAAAATATAACTGAGCGTATGAAAAAAGTTTAAATGATATAGAAAAGTAATGGGAAAGTATTATTCAACTAGTACAGAAGATGAACCACATGCCATTTAGACATGGAATTGACCATGCAATAGGAGGTTTAGTATGACGGCACGTACAGCACTAGGGGACACTGGAAGAAAACATTACTTAAATTATGCATTATCTCACAAACCAGACTACAGTAGTGAACATATATTTATGTAACTGCTAATGTGCATGGAATTATGATTTGCATTTCTTTAATGAAAATATAAGCAAACATACATTCCATCAAAACATTTAGGGTCACTTTTGCAAAAAGAATATTGACTAAAATGGCTGGTCTTCATAACAAAATTATAAGAGGCAGGATTATCACTGACATCTCAAAACAGAAAACACTCAAAGAAAAGACCCTTTGCATCAGCCATTCCAGGAATTTCAGTATTAAAGACGTTTAGCTCCCTTTTTAGATTTTACTTGTATTATTGCCACATTGCGAGATTAGGGTAAAGAGTAGGTGATTATAGGGAGCATATTGGAAATTGCGTAGAAAAAGCTGTGTGCCAAAGAAACATGAAGGTACACATACCATCATCTTATTCAGTGTCAACATCATCACTGGAGTGTTTATTCCAGTATCTTACAAAGCACATTATAATATGAGGTCTACAATAAACATATAGTTCTGATGACCTTGCCATTAAGGAAAAATGGAAAAAAGCTTTTCCTGCCCCAATTTGCATGAAAGGGGCAAAAAAGGTTGAAGATAACCAGCCTTTATGCTTTTTGTCTTTGCATTTTATTTGTTCTCAGAGAGCACCCTAAAGTGATTCTACATGTGAAAACAAGTTAGGAGAGTCACTGCTGTTCAAAAGGGAAAAAAGTTTCAGATTTGATTCTTTCATCTTGCTGTACATCTAGAATTTGAAATAGGTAAAGGAATATTATTGAAATGACACCATTTTGTGACCACATGTTTATCATAAAGTAGAAAAAACCACCTTATAAAAAAAGAAGGAAAAGAATGTAGCAGCAACCCCCTTCACTGCATTGCATCTCCTTACTCTTAAGGCTTTCTGCATCTGAATACAGTACATGGGTGGTGGTGTTGCAGTCTGATCACCCAGGGACAAAGTTTTGCTTTCCTAGACTTCAATAGCCAAGGCTCAGCTACTTTTCTTAAGGCAGCATGCCACTTCGCCTATATATCAGCTATATATTGGAGCAAACAGCAGATCACTGGATCCCCAAAGAGAAAAAAAAAGCAACCACCAGAAAATCCCTGCTGAGCTCCTGTGGCCTAGGAGAGCTTTCCAGAGCAGTCAGCAGGTGTCATTTTTAATAGGACAACTGGGTCTTAATCTTTTGGCTATCCAACACTGAGTTCCACTGCTAGATCGCTACCATTGGAAGTTAAAAGGATGACAGTATGTGAAACAGGCCTATGTGCCTCCAGCTCTGTTGTTTCCGATGCAGTTTTCAAAAGACGTGTTTAGTCAGAACTTAACCAAGACTCCTTTCATGGCCACAAGGACCAGAGAATGAGTGAGATGGACACTGATGGGCTGAATGGTTTTCATTACATCTCCCTAAAACTCTCGTGTGCTTCCCTGAAGAAATGGCTACAAGGCACGAGGTTACCTGCATCTACAGAAAAATTGTGACATTATTTTGGGACAATTATTCTGGTGGAGTAACCTGTATTTTGGCCATGCTGGAGCTCAGGGAAAAATATCAGCTTTCTTCTATCCTGATGAACTTCAGTGAGTGGATAGATTCAGAGACTCTGCTGGGCAAGATGCAAAGGCCAAAGATGACTAAAGTCTTGAACAATGCTCTGCCCCAGCCTTCCCAAAGCAGCGCCCACAAAATAGTAATGCGCCTGAATGGATGTATTTTCAGCTACTGACTGAACACCAGTTCAGGTTTCAGCTTACTATTAGGCTGGTCAGAAGTGCTTCAGTACTGTGGCAAGTTCTTCAGCTTTACAGTTAGTGTTACACATTAATGAAAATAAAGGCTCATTTTTCACTAAAGAAAAAACAATGGAGGATGTTACCATTCCGAAAGCAGATGGAGAAACCTCTGCTTCTCTTTTTACTGTCTGTACATCATTCACCAGATGCATGCCCTTAAAATCAAGAGAATGAATAGCTTAGGATGGCATAAATCTTACACTGTCTGCATAATAGCCACACTGACACAGAGAAATGTAAACTTCATTGCAGCACAAACTTACTTTGCACACAAAATAAATCGCACTACTTATCTCAAAAGTGCAAGCGCAACACAAAACATTTTAGTAAAAACAAGTCAATGACTCATGCTGGTCAACCTTAAATTAACATCAGCATATATCAATGTTATCATAACACAGGAACACTGAACACTGCTACTGTTAAAGTAAGACCATCATTTTCAAGAAAGTGTAGCTGAAAGTTACTAGAAAATGGTGCGGTTCTATACATTTCATATGCTTGCATTTTCTGTATTACCAGTTAAAATATGTGCAATGAGAGTATGTAGATTTGGGGAGTAAGAGGGAAATGAAAATAACTGGTATTATACATTTAGCAAAAATCACAGGTCACAGTTAAAGGTCTTGTGCCATTTTCAAATGCCCTTTTAAAAAAGCTGCATTTGACAAGAAAATGCATTTGAGCCTATTTTGCATATAGCTTAGAATTCAGGCAGTCCACAGCTCTCACCCTTCTCAGTGTTGGGGAATGGTAAACAAGTTGGCAGATAATTACTTGCCATCTCTTAGCAACCAGAACTGGCTCGCAATGAAGTTATTGGCCTTTTTTTTCCTGATATATTCCAATAATGACATGACTTCCACAAATTTTAGACCCAGTCTGGCAAACCCCTTTCGTATAGAATCTCCTGGATGAGCCCATCACTAAGTGACAGTGAAGACCTGCTAGTGAAAGCTACTGCTTTGTTTGTAATCTCTGGAGAAGACAATTCACAATAATCATACACTGAGGACAAATAAGTAAGTAGGAAGAGGTTAGCCAAAATATTTTGTCATGAGCTTAAATAGCCTTTTCCACTGCTGTTACTGCAAACGAATACAATAGAGAAACCTGTGGTGGTTTAAATAATCATTGGTTAAACAATTGGAAGTTTTGCTATCTCAAAGAAATGAAACTTTGAAATTCTGGAATAGAGGAGAGGCTTAGGCCAGCTTTTCTGAAGAGCTCTGATTTTGGCGACCTCTTTTGAAAATGCAGTCCCGTTTGTAGGCACAAAGGAGTTTTGAAAAGCCTGTTCTTTGACAGCAGACAAGGGGAAACATTCCTGTCACTACCTCACTCTGCAGATCTAGGACTATCAGTGCTCATACACTGCTAAGAGTGGCTGCCAAAATCTTTACTACATTTCAGTGGAGTGGGCAGGGCCTTTTAGTGCCTTCCTAGGAAATCCATGATCTTTAAGCTCTACTTCCCTCTTAATAATATCAGAGCAGGTATTAATAAAGTAGTGCAAGAACGGTGAAAAAATTAATAGTGTCATAAAATGCAATTAAAACTGCGAACTAAAATACCTTACCCTGCCAAAAGACTTCTTTACATCACATTTTTAAGACATCTCCCTGCTCAAAAGCTGATTTTGCATTAGAACTCATGTACAGTCGCTGGCAGAGATGCATGGATACACACTTCAGAAGAGAGCATCCTTCTCATCTGTGTCTCTCAATGAACATAATATTGCTTCTCTTCTTAATGGTCAATTTGTGTACAAGTACCTCTCTAAATTAATTCTCAGAGCAGGTTACTGTTCTGTTATTGTGGATCATCTCCAGAATGGTAACCAAACTCATTTGAAGCCAGCAGTCTCTCCCTGAATAGCATTAATTATACTTATTTGCACCTTGACTAACTACTTTGGAAATGAAGATGAAAATCTGACTGGAAATTGAAAACAGATTTTCCTTAGGTTCAAAAGCAACACCATAAGTCGCTAAAATTATTAGTTTCAGCACACAGACTTGAGAGTTGGTTTCTATAACTCTAGATTGCAGCTGCACAGCAGACATAGGAGCTAGCAATCTTTTCACAATGTTTTGTTGCTGTGCAGAGCGTGGCTCCCCAATTTAATCAGGCACTTGGAGATGCACCAGGGCTCAAATGAAGTGCCTGCTACAAAAAGTCAGGTTCCAACTAAATGAGAAGGAGAAACCATGCCACTTTAGTTGGGGATCTGACAGAGGAATGAAGAACAGAATGAGAAAGGGATTCCCTTCCATAGTACATGGTTTTGGCAAATAATTAATTTTCCAGCAGCTGTTCTCCAAGTATGCCAGCACAACCCTCATGAATGGTGCCGATGGGCAGCACAGAAGCCGATGACACCAGTCCAGCATGTGCAGCACCTGCCCTGCAGCAGTAGAATCAGGGCAAGAACGCTTTTCTGCTGTTCTCCTTTCCTTAAACACGTTAAGGTACAGACAGCCATAAATTTTCAGCTCCAGCTGTCCTCAGTCCACCCCCACCTCCAACTTCTCTTCACCCACCACAAACACTGTTCCCTCTGCTGAAGCTGCTGCCTCACAAATTCGCTGATCAAGTGCCTCATGCGACTTCTCTTAAACAAGCAGAGTTCCATCAGGCTACATCTTGCTGGCAAGGAGTTAGAGATCACTGCTATCTCCATCATAAAACACCTCTGAGCAGAGGTGTTTTAAGTGGCAAGGAGCAAAAGTTTTCTGGTAAATGTTTTGGTAATGCACTGTAAACAATGAGATGGATTAGTTACTTTTTCCTCAGTCCCTCACTCTTGAAATCTAGTAAAAGTCTGCAGGAGGTAAAAGCAGAAGATGTGTCCAGAAAAGCAGCATATTTTTTGCCCAACTGCAGAGAGATGCTTGATTTCTAATTTACATAAATTAAACCCCACTATTTTATCTTCTCACACAGATTTTTTTCAAATGAAAGAAAAACAGAGTGAAATACCTATAGCAGAGTCTTGCTCACCTTCTTGAATTTTTTTTTTTTTTTTTTTAAAAACTCAGCACAGAATCAAAGAGGATAGGAAGGATCTCCAGCAAGGTGATGGTGATGAAATCACTATGATGCTCAAATACGGTTTCCCTTTAAAAAGCTGCCAGGGCTAGAGCAGTCACATGGCAAAATGGTGTGTGTATGGGTCTGTGCATGCCTGTTTAACAAGCCATGAAGCTCTTTGGCTGAACTAGCATGTCTGTCATGTGATACAGGGGTTGCCATGGCAAGTACATGGGCCGTTTTTGATCTACTTCATCACAGACTTGGCAGAATTCAGATGAACAATGCAGGAATATGATTTCATAGAAAAATCTGTACTTTGCTTAGCCTAGCAGTTCAGATGTGAAGCTGAAACAATTTAAAATATCTGCTAAATGGTTATTTGTGACATGCTGATTAAAAGTTCGCAAAATACTAGCCATTCAGCATGAATGCTATCAGTTCCGTCTTTGAAAGTAGCTATTTGCCACGTGTTGCAGTGCATGAATTTCTGCATACTTTTCTATTTAAATCCACAGAAAACTTTCTGCTTCATCCATCAAAATAGGTATAACTGGTAGAGAGGAACAGGGGACAACTATTTCAGTGAAAACAAAATACATGTCCAGCCAACTCTGAAATTCAGTCACTGATGTCCTGTTGGGGGTAAACCACAGGCTGATAGTCAAGAACAGACTCCTGTGAAAGATGCTCCCGACACTGACGCAGAAAATGTCTCCAAGTTTTAACATCTGAGACCAAAATTAAGAAGCTTGCTAATGCAACAAGGTGATGAATACCTACATCATATAGGCTTTAACTCAGTGAGAGAATATGGCTGAAGCTACTTGCAACTCCAAGCCAGACATAAAGGCAACTGTTTCTGTAGGAGTGGTCAGAGGACTGTTTTAACTGACTGAGGTCAGTTCCATCAAGGCACACCATTCTTGTACTTTTGGAAATCTCACCAAGGTGCCAGAAGACCTTCGGCACACCTTGACCTGAGCACATCAGTGTTTAATACATGTTCAAGTGATTTTCATGTGCGCTACTGCTGCAGGAGAAAAGACTTCCTAGCCCTGAAATAATTTTTGATACTACTGAACGAGCTTCAGGCAAAAACATTACAAGAAGTCTAAGCATACAGACTCAGTGCCCAAGCCTCTAAGCAATTAAGTAAAGGCAGGCAGACCTCAATACAACTGAATTTTTTAATAAAAGTTAGCCCTTTGTTTCCTTGCTTTTCATAAAAACCTTGAAAAGGGATAACCTATATTGAAAAGACAATTGATTCTCCATTTCCTTCTAGCAAGAAAACCAAATAAAAATTAAATTTGAGTTAAAGCCAAATGGACTCCTCTCCCCCTCCCACACCAACTTCCAAACTCTTCAGTCACTTACCAGGTGCTGGTCACCATTCTGACAGCCCCAGTCATGCCTGTAATTACTACCAACTCATGGCATCATGAAGTGCAGAGCCTTCCCACGATGCAGAGAACAGTGTTTTTGTTCTTTCCCTTTCTCAGAAGATGCTGTGCTTGGCTTTTACAGGTTAATTTCAGATCCTTCTTTTTTTTTTTAAACCTTCTGCTTCTTGCTCCACTTTACATTCTTCATGTCCCCATACACATCTCACTTCTGCTGTGTATTGTATCCTTTGCTCCAATAGCAATAAAAGGGAAAACCTCCATTGCAAATCTCTTGCTGATTTAAAGGAATCTGAATACTAAAAAACAAAGTGATACCCCAGGATTTCCTCTACATTAGACTGGTTGCATTTAATGTTGATTGTTAGTCTGATACCCATAAAATTGGACACCTGCATCACTACATTTACAATCAAGAGGTTTCTCCCATAGCAAAATTGCATAAGAGTATATGATTTTAACTGAAACTGTTTTGAATCTGTTTATGGAAGATGAATATAAAAATCTAGCCACTAAAATACTGGATGCAGTTTCAAGATGCAAATAACCAATTTTGTTGCACAACTGGTTTTTGTTTATTACAAAATTGCTGACATCTCTCAAGTTCATCTCATTACCAGAAATTAGAAAAATGAGATCACTAGTCAGAGCTCCTACTAATGTGATTTTGGTGTTAGCAGTCTAATTTTTTAATTAGCTCTCTTTGTTTCCTGATTCAGACTTTCACATTCTGGAAGGCTGCAGGATTTTCTGTCAGAGTTACAAAGCTGGACAAAAGATAAATAAGTTTTCATGCTCCTCAATACCTTTGTTTCAACCCTGAGCTTTCTGCAGAGAGCAGGAATTTGCTTCTCCATAACTGCATGCAGAGAAGCAAAACAAACTTTACATTTAATTATAAAAGACTATTCTCTAGATGGGCTACATTTTTAAACAATCTTTTTTTGCAATACTAAAGGACTCAGCAGTTTCCTTTTGTCTTTAAAGATTCAATTAAAAGTATGTTTCAGAAATTAAATTACAGCATGAAATTAGCTAAGGGTATGAAATACTGCATTTGCCCTATCATTCAGGGAAAGGCTGTACAAAGCAATTCACTTAATGGCTCGTAACATGTGATCTCCACTTAATAACTAAAGTGCCCTCAGCTAGCAGAGGATCTACTGGTGAGATATGCCCTATATAACCCACCAAAAGGAGGAATGGATTAAAGGCACGTAAATTTTGTTAATTTATGGTAAACCCTGAAGTTACTTTCATTTTTGATCTTTTAAAACATTAAAATTTTATCATATAACACGCTCGTCAGGAGGAGTATTTGTGTGGGTTTTGGCTGGCTGTGGCCTTCTCAATCTTGACACGTTCCAGAAGCATCTGCCCAAGTCTATCGGAAGCATTTCTTTCTCTCTAGCTTTCAGAAAATACTGCTAGATGTAATTCATCACAGCCACCAGGGATAAACTTCAGTTTATTCTGTGCTGCACTAATATAGGGAAGGAAATGAGTAGTCCCCTAACTCTTCAGCTGTCCCTTTAGCCACCAGTTGGGTACAATTTTGACTCGTGCTATGCACTATCCTTGTGCATGCATAGTGTTAGCATTAGAGAGGAATCTAATCCATTTGGGATCCTTGGGTACTGTGCAATAACACAACAAAAAACAATTCTACTTCTGACTGCTGTCTGTGGGATCAGGACAGCTCACTTGGCTCATTCATAGGCTCCCCAGCAGCACCCAAGCCCAGCAGAGCTCTCCCCTGGGCTGAGCAGGTCCTGCCCAGCATTGCTGGCACCATGGTATTGTTGAAGGCCCTGTGCTGAGGACACTTTTCACACTTTTTATTTATATATATGATATATATAAAATATATATACTTTAAACTGATTTCACTTAGGATTATAAGACAAATTAGAAAGGAAAGCCAGAAAAAAAATAAAGTGAGTCTCAAATTAACTGTAAAACCTACAGCTAGTAATGTCTCTGCAATCTATTTCTTCTCTAATCTCTCCTTTCTCCCATTTCAATCCAATCACAATATCTAATCAGTGCACATGCACATTTGTATTTTCATACGAATTTTAGCCACCGATCTAGCACAACTTGGCAACAAGATGCCCATCACCTGATGCTTCTGTTGCAGAGGTGGTCTGTACTGAAATTCTGTGCTTTCAGGTGTATACCCAAGAGCCAACTCTCTTCTTTAGCCTAAGAAAATAAAGGTTCTGATTAAATTGTTAAGCACCATACCATGTTTGTTTTCCTGTGGCCGAAAATGAATAAATAAAAGCACGTGTAGCCTGTCAGAAGGGTGTTGAGAAGAACAGGCAAAGGGAACAAATGCCTACCAGCTGGGTGGGGCATGAAGTAATCTGTATTAACAGCAAAATACAGCTGTGATTTATGGCCCTGGAAAAAGCAAGGGACTGAGCTGTTTTGCTGAAAGAACATGTTTTTCTTCAACTTGATGAACACCTATTGTTAAACAACAGATATTCCTGAAGGTACAGAAAGAGTCAGTCATGTTATTGTAGTGCTAGCACAGATCTTCAGTTTTGCTGTTTTGTCTGACTGGTGTTCCTTAGAGACAGTTTTGGAAGAACTTCCTACATGCATGTGGGCGAACGTGTGTTTGTGCATGCCGAGGAGTGTGGCTAGCTGCAGTTTTGCTGCTTATGGATCGTAAGACTACTTTCTGCATGTCATCTCTACAAATATCAGTGCTTCAGGCTGTAACATGAATTCTTAATTCAGGTCACAGCCAACGACAATATTTGTCAGGTGCCAGTGAACTTCAGCATGGAGTACATTGTGGTTATGGGAAGCCTTGAATGAACTAGAACAGATCAATGCTTCCTTTTGCCAACAGTCCTGGGCTAGGTTTTGTTAGTGTTATGTGACATCAGTTGTGCTGTTGTATGAATGCATTTCTTCATTAAAGATGTCCAACCTAGATTAATTAAAGACTGTCTGGGAATACCTCAAAGTAGTCTTGCCTTTTTTTTCCTAATCCAGTCTTCACAACAGCAGTTTTTGTGTTTTTTTTCTGCCCCTGGAAAACACGCTATGCAGTTTCTTAATGTATTTGAAGATATTTTCAAAGCAAATGCAAACCTCTAACTAGAAATAGCACCACCACCAGAACCCTAAAGGCTTGTGCAAAACATCTATTTAACAGCTGTACATGCATTTCTGTCTTGCTAAGGAGGGCTTCTAGGTAAGAGGCAACGCTAGATAATTTTAAATTCCAGGTTTAAATTACAATCACATTCTATCATTACAGAGTAAGAGACAGAAGCGTAATAAAGAGACAACTAGAAACAAAGACAGAATAGGAACAAATGACTGGACTGTACATTAAGATCCATATGCCCCTCCAGTATCTTCCAGCCGTGGTATGTAAAGGATCATCTCTCAGTGGTACAACAGACCTTCTCCATAATGACTCAGGCTGCTGAAAGCACACTAGACTGTAGGTTGTGTATGAACATCCGTCCAAATGGAATTGGACCACGGCCAGCTCACTCATTTACACAGGTGGTCAGACAACCTGCGAACAGCAATAGCATGGAGCCACTTAGACTGGATTTTAACAAGAAAAGGGCTCTGTAACCCATTTATACATCCTCTGGGCTCTCTGTGATCCCATGCTTCTGATTACGCTTTTAAATATAGCAAATGAATCCTGAGCCAAAGTGCACCCACTTACACAGTGGACCAGTACATGCCTGAGCAATTTGTGAAGTGATGAAGGGGAAGAGATCTTGTACTTCCCTGAAAAAGAGTAAAAGGAATAGGCAGAAGCCCTAAAATGATGGAAGTTTTATTGAAAATAACATCAAGATTTAGATACCAAACTGACAATTTTTTTTTGTTTCTGTTTTGTTCATTTGTTTTTAGGATTACCAAGTAGGCTATCAGTAGGCTGTTACCACTATGGTAAATTTGGAACAGCAATAGCAATATAGTATAGTTTGCATTGTGTCTGTTGTTTATTTTCTATGGCAATAATTTGGGCAGCCATATGGATATCAGCATTTGGAAGGGAGGATTTGTTGGCTAGATCGCCACATCTGTTTACTTATAAATGCAACAAAAACACATTTGGAGGTCACTGACTGCACAACCATTTTACTCGCTCTTGATGAAAAGCTGTCAATGCTACTCTTTCTACATCAATGCAACTTCAAAAGAGGCTATCATTTTCATAAGAAAAAGGTTTTTGAAATCATACTAAAATTAGTCTCTATCACACCTCATCAGGCACCTCAGCCATAAAGGTGGTATAACAGCATTAATTTAATCCAGGATGAAATTAGCATGCAACACGTCCAGGAGGAGGAAGAAAACAGAACCAGTGCCACATACATAAGCTTTCTCATAACCCATACTCTTTGATTAAGGGAGCATGCACCACTGACCCTATATCCACAGCCCACATTCATTGAGGGAACTTCCACTTGAATTAAAAACAAAAAAACATCAAGAAAGCCATGCACAAACAAAACCCCCACACCAACACAAACCAATAACAAGTTCGTAAGGTAGTAACTTATACCATCTCAATGATGCGCTTGCAGGTATTTTAACTGAGCCCTTCACCATGATCAGAAATATTGCACTTCCTTCACATTTTTCTTGTGGTCTGGCTGTAAGTATATTGTAATTTAATATGCATAAATTCCAAATTTAGAAATGTCTAGTTCACTAAGCAAAATTTCAACTACAGGCAAGTGTTCAGAAAAAAGACAAGCAGTATTTTAAACACTGTTTTGCCTAAAAGTATTTTTCTGATTTCAATACATTACTGAAATTAAGTTTATTGTAAATGGTAAGTTCATAATTAAATGATTTTCCTTCGTTTATTTTTGATTCTGGTAGAAACCCTTGGGTAGAAACACTTCAACATGAACTCATACACTAAGATTACACACATTTTCTCAGCTGAACAGAGCTTTTGGCAGTGAATAATCTCATATATAGGAATATTTTTATACTTGCTTGCTGTCGCTCACACTTGATAACACTTAACTTTTAGCCAAAGGACACAACTTATGTCTTGTTTATGAAGGAACCTAAGGACAGAATCTACAGAAAACTACAGACAGATAATACCTGAACTGAACTGCCTCCACAATCTTAAACACAGAGCAAGAGAAAATATTATCTTACTTTTGCCGATGGGTTCGTCTTCAATATTTGACTTGCCATAGAAAGGAGAGGTTAGGATGACAGCTGTTCATTACAATTCCTTCTTTATTAGAAGAGCTTAACTCTGCCACTGGCCGGTTGGCCCATTTCTGCTAGCTTTAGCACAAAACAGTGCTTCTAAGAGCTCCTCCTCTTGACAGCATCTGTCTGGATACTTCCCTCAACAAGCAGAAACAAGGCTTTCCACAGAGCCATTTAGGTGCTGGGAATGAGCTAGGATAAGGGAAACCATTAGAAGCAGAAATAAATATTTTGGTGGTGAAATCCAGAATTTGGCAGGTAGAAATGCATGCCTACTGACACCATCAGCTTTACACTGAAGCAGTCACACCTTTGTAGTATTACTAATCAAAATGACAACATCCCCAGTAGAAACAGTAGCTTAAAGGATGCCTAAAAACTAGAAGCCAAAACTTTGAAAGCATACATCTCTGAAAGTGTGCCACCCCAGCCACTCCCTATGATTAATAAACGTGTCTCAGCCTTGAGAGAAAGAGGAGGAGGAATGGTTCATTATTTTATTTCTTACCAAGACTTTGTACTTATACAATTAAAAAATAAACCACCAGTGAAGTATCACATGCGACTATATATAATAGATGTAAAGTATCTAAATATATGTATTTCAGTTAAGGATGAGTAAGAAAGCAACTGCTCATTATAACAGGTGCCCTATGTAAACTCAAAATACTCACCATTTGTCTGGCACCCAGAAGAGCAGAGGTAAATCTACCTTCTGTTCCCAGAAATACCGCCTACGGCAGGTATTGTATCATCACAAGTGTACATCTCTCAGTACTGCAACTTATTCCCAGTGAAACTAATGCTGCTTCGTTACTTTATTTGCAATTTATAAGCTCTGCGGGCAATATGCCAGTGTGTTCTCTTGGTCTGGACACAGCCTCCTGAACAATGATCAAGTAGTGAGACCAGACAAATAAAAGAAGGAGGAAAGACGGTCTAAAAATTAGACTTCATATATACGCTAACATTTACCGTGGCTTACTCTCAGCTAACTGATCAGCACGTTAACCTTATTTTCTCTGCATGATCGCTAAGTACTCTACTAAAATTAGGTCAGAAATTCAGATCAGATGACTCAGCCCAGCAAGATCAGACAAAGGCTATTGCTTCCCCCGCCCCCCCCAATCCAACACGATGCATGTTTTATCCCCTTCAATTTACAGTAGATCCATACATTTTTCCCCACAATTAAACTATCAGAACCACACAGAATGAAACAGCAATCACAGGAACATCAGTGCTATTGACAAAACACAAGACAACGTATCCTTAGTACGGCAAAATGGAAAACACAACTGCACTTTTTTTTTTAAGGTCTTTTTCAGATCTTGTTTCTGAACTGCTGATACTAATGCATTTCAATGAACTTTTAAGTCATATGGCATGGTTATCAGATCACACAGGTAGATAACAGCTTCTTCAAAATAGCATTTGTGTGAATACCAACACTATTAGATAAAATACTCATTAATTTGTTAACATACATGAACAGCCTACTTCTCAAAGAGACCATCTGAACACTAAAATTGAATAGCTTTTCAAAAATTAAATAATCACGCTTATGCAATTTTCAGTAGGTGTCAAAGGCTTACAGCTGCTTTATTTTGATTCCTGCAGATTTTCTGGAACCCCCTCTCCTGCTCAAAATCTACCTGCTGTTAGTCACAGGGGATGACTCCCTTGTTGCTAAGGCAATTGTTTTCGGTTGTTGGTAGTCTCCAGACTGTTAGCACTGATAGTACTGCACATGTGCACCATTTGCTATCTAGGCCACACTATCAGGAATTGATGATAATATAAATATCCACCAAGATAAAAACATAAGGAAAATAGTATGGAACAAAGAGGAAATCAATAATCCTACTTTACCTTTTCTGACTGCTTTGTTTCAATAGACATGGTCTTGGATGAACCTCTGGAGGTTACTACAGGGAGCAGACTTGATTGCAATCACCCTAAGTGAATTTAGACATCATTGTTCCTTTAGTCAAATCAGATATTTTCCCTTGTTCTATTGTTGCTTTTAGTTTTATTAATCAAGGGTTGATCATAAATATCTCCTTTCCCTTCCCAAGTTTACACAGGGAAAAGAAAAAGGCTAGGTAAAGGTAACATTTTCCAAGATTTCCTAGGGTGTTTTTCCTACTTTGTTTCCTTAGAAGTGCATTGCTCCCCCCTCTCAGTGCTACTGAGATAAGCCAAGTGTGCTGGGAGTACAGGGGACCACCACAAACATGGTTTCAAAGAGCGCTATATCCAAGAAATGTTGGTGCCTCCAAATCACACACACAAACGCACGTGTGTACATACACACAGTTCCTCAGATAAACCCACAGCGATGCTGGGAATCTTCCTTGTGTTTTCTGACACTATCTGGGGAGCAGAGCTCTGTTCTCAGCAGTCTCAGTTTAACATGAGCAAAAAATTTCACGATTTGGCTCTGCCCTAAATCATTGACACTTATCCAGACCTCTTCATCAAATCACTTTGCCAAGATCAATAAATAAAACCACACAAAACAACTACCATGTAGGAAATACTATTACCACCATTCAAATTAGGTACAGAGAAGCTTAGCCAGAGGGATAAAGAGAGCCAGCTAGGTCCAAAACTTGCTCCCATGCCCCAAGAAAATTATTCATAACAAAGCCTGTTCTGGCATTTAGTGACCTTTATGTTCACTCATATAAAAGTGCACATGAATGGTTTAGCCAGAACACAACCTAATTAGCTGTCAACCCTAAAGACAATATTCTAAATAAATCTGTATACATTGACAGTTTAACACAGCTTATCAAATGAAGTTGCTGCTACAAGGACTGAGGAATTTATTTTTCCAGCAGTTGTAAATTAAATCAAAAAGTGAATTTTCAATAAGTTCAAAATATTTGCAAATCTAATTTGAACTTATTTTCTTTAGTGGGGAAGAACCAACAATTGAAGATGAGAAGGTACTCTCCATCTCGCCACTTTAAAACAGTAGTTTACTGACTAGCACTTTTGCTTAGCAGGCAAGACATTCAAGTTTCTTCTGCTTCATGTAAATACAACTTAACATCCCTTTCCATCAGACCCTACTCATGCCTTGTCAGAATTTATGTAACTATTCAGTAGTCAAAAGAAAGAGAAGGCTAAGTAAACTGTTTGGTTTGTTGTTGTTTTTACTGCTAAAGGCACTCATCTTTGACACAAGTGTTCCAGTACCTGTTCCCAGGGACACTAAACAAAAATGGCAAGAATTAAACAAAATGCATAGATGAAAACAAAAAACTCTACATTTATTTGCTACAAGGAAAAATGTTTTTCCTCGCCGAGTCGTTCATAGCATAGCTCCTGCTACAAGCTACCTATGCCTTTGACTCCTCAATAGCTGGAATCCCTCTAAACATCACCCAGAAGGAACTGACAAGATAACTTGTCCAGAAGATACCAAAACAAACATTGCATTGGCTCTCATTACTCACTTTCATTACACATTACTCTTATGCCCCCTACAGAAACCGAATTAGTGAAAATCCAGGAAATTCTACTTCCTGGAATGTAAGACAGCCATAGTTTTGCTTTATGTTGCTCCTCCTCCTTCTCCCAAACTGTATGTGCTGTTCTTCTAACATTCCATCAAAATTACCAGACTACTGAGGCATTGCTGGAATATTCACAGCACAGTGTCTGTTATACCTGGATGTACAGTACCCAAGACATGGCATAAAATTTAATCACTTAAACTGAAATATGGAAGATTCATGCTGGGGGGAAAAAAGATTCAGAGAACCTCCTATCAGTTTGTACTCATGTCATCCATTTGCATACATAAGTTTAGCGTTCGGATGGATGATTTACCCGTATTACACAATTTGTCCATCTCCTCAAGAAAGTACAAGTTTTGGACGTGCAAGTGTGTGTATATATGTATACAGATATTTTCATATACAGATATATATCCCATTCACCCTTTTCCTATCTAAAAGGCTGCAGAGATTTCATTGCTATCCTCTGGCACAAGAGGCCAGGTCACGTGAGTGTTCTTCTCATTAACTGTCAATTAAAATTGATGGAATTGTTCAAGAGCCATTACAGGGTTGTGCCCATCAGATGCTTGATCCATTTTTCTTTAAAAGAATGCAATATTTTTTACTGACTTCAGAGAGTGCAAAACGGTGAGGAAATCAAATAACACATGCGAAAATTTTTGTAGGTAGCAATTAGAGAGCTTTGAAAATTTACCAGATTTGAAACATCAACTCAGGAAGAATCTATTTTCATCTGTGAGGCTGTCCCTATCTGCGCAAAGGTGCATTGTTGTGAGTCCTTGCAAAAGTAAACCCTGTCTATCTAACAGCATTGAATGGATGAGGACTTATTTTCTCTTAGATATAGATCTCCAATTCCAAACACCTAAACCTTTTGTTACAAATCACAACCAGTGAAGATGCCACACATGCTCAAACCTAATACACTGACAGGAATACTCTTCCACTGAGGAGAAGAGAACCATTCAGAATCACGTCTACACAATATAACACACGTGCAATTAGCAGCCTGATGTGGGCCAATGGGCTGTACTGCTTTTACCAGCAAGCGGCTGGAAGTCAACTCATCTAAGCAGATTTACCATTGCTGAGACTGAGCCCCTCACTGTTCATTCACTCTGCTAGACCACTCATCTTTTTATCAAAATATTTACCGTTTTATTGCTTCTTCTTGTTTTCGGCGTTTTTCGCTCTTTTCTTTCAAGTAAGCCAGGTTTGTTTCATTCCTCATGCGATCATTCTCTCGAGCAATGTCTGATGCATTCTGTATAACCAAGCCATCATAGGCCTTCATCCCCATATCTTCAATATACTGGAGAAAAGCGCCCAAAGTGACCTCCTCCTGATTAGAACTCATCATCTTGCAGGAGATAATGAACAAAGGAAAGTAACGTTTCCTGCAGGTTGAAAAACACATAATACTGTAATCAGTAGGAAAATAGCTTGTTTATGACAGCAAGATTGCGTCAATTGTAATTCATATCTCTGTAAGAACTTTTATACTTTCTGCTGTCTAAAGGACAATAAACAAAGCAACTCAGAACACAGAACCATGTTACTAAAGAGACAAGACGACAAAACCCAACAGTCTCTTCTTTAAAGTGATGCTTATCTATTGTTCAAATCCCACAAATTACGTGGATTATAAGGTTTTCCTCCCACCCCTTCCCTTTTCCTAATAGCCTTCAGTTGCAACAACACTGGCTTCCCTGAATCTTGCTTTGAATTGGACTGAAAAGGCTTCCGAGGACAGCTCCTTTGTACAGTTTAGCTAAAGCTTCACCAAAGCAGATCACCAGACAAAACTCCTGCCCTGCAGAATATACCAAAAATTGAGGTGGAAAATATTGTTCCATTTTTTGGAACAAAGAATTCAAATTTTTCTTCAGGTCCAAGATTTAGAAAGAAATTGTGAAATAGTTTCCTGTATTTCTTAATAACATGGAAATGAGTCCATGAGCCCCTAGTCATCTGCTGCCCAGCAGCTGATTAGCTTGACATTCCAAGAAGAGACAGGAAAACTCAGTTCAGCTGGAACCTCCAGAGCTGTGAAGTGCTTGAATTCCCCAAGCTTCTGAATTTCTTCCACAGGTGTGACAGGCACTTGGATTTACAGCAGCTCCAGCTAAGCAGCGTAGAGCAGACACTCGGATCCCTAGCTCACTCCTGGCTTCATGGCAGGCAGCCTAAAAGCTCTCAAAGGCCCAAAGGCTTCCCACTCAGAAGCAGATGACCCTGGAGTCCCAAGAACCCTGATGTATAGACAGGAATAAATGCTACAGGTGACTAAAGGCTAGGTATAATTTCAAGAAACATATTGGCCAGCTAAGTTCTATGCAACCAGATTAACGATTTGTTACACAGGTAAAATAGAATGTTAACGAGCAGGAGTGTACCATCTTATTTTAATAGTGATTACAGCCTTTCTGCTCTAAGGTACCGAGACACTGTGATCTTGAATGGTGTCACCCCCCACAGCCTGCAGAGGGGAGGTGGGGTTGTCACCGTACAAACGAGGACCTGATGCAAGGTGACTGAGTGACACTGGCAAACCTGGCAGCTGAACACAGCTCTAAGGCATGCTTGCTTCTCCACTACTACAGCATCCCTCCCTTCCGCGAAGAAGGATGGCGTGACTTCTCGGAATGTGCCTGAGAATGATGCCAGCACTGCAACTACGTGATCTTATTGAATAGGCAATGAGTATCCTGTCTGCACACAGATTTTAGGGGCAGAGCCTGTATAATCATCATCAAAATGTTCCTGTTTCCTAGTATACTGCCAAAGTTCTATTCTTTATTACACTGCTGGATGGGCAAGATTCTGATGAGGGTAGGCCTCGATTTAAAAATAAAACTAAGATTCTAGAAATCACTGCAGGCCTTCAGGCACAGCCCTGAATACAAGAACAAAATGTTTTTACATCCCCGGAGTAAGCAGTCTGCAGGGCAGGCAAAAGGTAGAAAAATATTTTCCACCCTTCCCCCTCTCCCCCCCTTTTTGATCATTTGAAGTGACAATGGCAACAAGCTGATTTTAGACAGTTAATGATTAATGCAAATGCACACCAATGACTTCTTCCCTTGTTCTCCACTATTCTATATCAAAATTATTTCTGTTCAATGGTAAGCAGAGTGTTAAAGCCATGAAGATTCAGAGGGTGAGAAAGGTCTGCTGTTATCACCTCCTCCTCCTCCCAAGACAACCTTTTCTATCATCTGAGCCTGAACACAAGCATGAGGCTGATGTTCAGGGTCACTGGATTCATCTTACCTATACCCTTGCCTGAAAATACGTTTTCTTCTACTAATCCCTGCAGGGTACAGCCAGTGAAGAGCCTTAGCACAGCCCGAATGCATGCAATATCGCACAGCTTTCACACTGGAGGTGGCTAGAACTCCACTGGGTTGAAATATGCGCTGAGCCATCGTATACATTCACCAGAAGTTGCACAGTGTGAATTGGGAAGCTGACATTACAAGAGGCTAAACAGATTCTGTCAGTGTTACTCATGCTCCAGTAGACATAATTTTAGACCAGTTCTTAACCCTTCTGATTAAGAAAGTGTCCAGACACTAGAGCCCCTACCTGGGGGTCTCTTTACAGCAGTGAGGCCTGCCTGATCAAAACCAATACTAATGGCATGGACCACTCCAACTCCAGAGCATCCAAGCTTCCTAAGTTGTACCTGCTTCTTGATGGTTAAAATCTAGGCCATTTCCCCAGCAGATGTTTATTTCACTTTATTTTCTATTTTGCACTTCTAGTAAAGTCTAGTTTCTGCATTGGTGATACACTGAATAAATTCAGATAAACCTGTACAACAGAGAACCCCCACTGTAGTGACCTTAATGGTAGTTTTGCCCTTGATTTCTCCAAGGACCAGATTTTACTCCTGAAATACAATATGAAATTTTATCCTGCAGATAACCTCAGCAGGCCCTCAAATACAGTTCAGATCCTTTTCTCCAAGAGGCAGAGAACTTGATCTGCTTTGCACCCTCCCTCTTTTGAGATAACAATACTGCATCTTCTTCCATGCTTTCCCTTTCTTTTTAGGGTGACACTTAAGGAAATGCCAAACCTCATTTTATTGTGAAATTTGTTTCTATACAAGAGGACTAATAACAAGGTCATCCCAACTAGAAAGACTAAAATAAGCAAGCCTCTGGTAGGTGCACACAGCTGAACAAATACTTTATATACTGTTTTATGACTACTCCAAAACTCCTGCAGAATGCCAAAAATTTGCATGGTATTTATGAAACAAATCAAGACATTCTGTGCCCCAACAGGGGTCCAATCCTGCAACAGTGCCAAGCATAACTAGTTACTGAACTCCCCTGTGACAGTCAACGCCTGCATGCTTGTTACACCAAATTCAGCTTGGGGTACTCCTGGAGGAACCGCTGGGGGACTCCTAGAAACTTCAAGACCTTCAGTCAGCTCTTATAGCACTAACTTGGAAAAGCATCGACGCCTATAGCAAGCATTTTCTGGATCAAAGCCTGCATATCTCCTGCCTGCATGGTATTTTACAGCCCCATTGCATTTACTCATATCTCATGGTTGTGCATGCTATGTTTAAACATGGAATAAAATGCAAACAGCTGAGGCAAAAAGCTTAACTACTGTAAACATTTTTATAGTATTATTATTCATTGTATAGCACACTCGGACCAATTTTATTTACAGGTAGCAATGCCACTTCAGATATCCTACATTACCCTAGTGAACATGCTTTCTAACTACAATACACTACAACCAACACATGCAGCCCATCAAGTCATACACATCATTTGCTTGCCACCCTCCTTGGGAAATGCTGACTGCGGGCAGCACTGATCAGCTTTTGATCAAAGGTTCTGCTTGCTGGTGAACTCAGGCAGTGAGCAATTCCTAGCCATCTGTCAGGGCAGCTACAAATACAAGCAAGCATTCTGAGTACATTTATATTTGATTAAAAATATGCAAATGCAAGTTGTTAAATATGTAATGTAAGCTGTAGGTGAGGCACCACCATTTCAGTAACCCTAATATGCACCATGCAGTCAGATATTTTATTAGCTAGTAACAAGGACCATGCAGGGTCACCTGTGTATTTGTGATCAAATTGTTTTCAGTCCATTTTGTTTTTTGAAACCAATATACTCTGGAAAATAATAACTGGGAGTTGCTCTGTTTTGGAAATTCTTGTAATACTCCTTTCTCTTCCCCTCTTCATCATGAGGGAACAGAAGGAAACAGTGGGGAGGATGAAAAGCCCTGGATTTCAGCTACAGGAGCCAACATACTGAGAAAACAAAAATTGACAGAAGGAACTTTGTTGCAAGTGTTCAATGAACACTGAACATTTTTGGAAATTCACCTGAGTGCAAGTACACACATAAGGAGTTGTCCAACATGTTCACTTTGCCTCTTACAGGTTGCACTAACACTACATAAAACCTCACTGAGAAAAAACAGTTGTGTTCATTGTTACCTGGTCCTCCAAACAGCCACAAATGGAGTTTCACACACCTCCACCTGTAGCTTAATCTTTGTTTTCTAAGCTATCAAGTGGTACTTTTACAATTATGAGAACTCTGGACATGTTTATACCAGTAAAAGTATATGCCAGGTGACTTGATAGTGAATAATCCCACTTTTATTACATAACTGTGCATTGGTCCTTTCAATGCCGTTATGTTTATTAAATATACACAGAGGAATTAAAACATAGAACTTGAATCTAAAACATTTGATAACAAGTGGGACCATCCTGGGAAAAATCTGGGGACTTAATATAATCTTTTTTGCTATTCAGGAAGGTAAAAGTCCTCAAAATCTAGAAGTGCCATCGCTTTCTTTCTTCCAAATCAGAGGGACATTTGCAAAGCAGCACAGAGCAGCTCACACCGCCTTGGCCTGTGCAATCAGCTGTCAGCATGGGAAGAGTTAAGCAACATTTGTTGTTTCCCTCCCTACCCCAGTACATCTGGCTTACTGGCAAGGGCAAACAATCCCCTTACTGCTTTGGCCCAGAAACATTTACATAACTAAATTCAAGATCTTTGTAACAATTCAGACCATTTATATGGGAGAAGAATGCATTGTGCTTCACAAGACTGTTACATACCTTACTTCTAATTTAACTATTTGCTCTGATGCCAAATATACAGCTTCTTGGTCAAAACCAGACACACCTCCTTTTCACATGATCAGCATGCAAAGATACTGAATTCATAAGATAAGAAGCAATTGACCTAACATAACAATACCACAGTACTGCTATGTGGTACCATTCAGATACGTGGTTCTCCCTCTTATTCACATGAGGATCCCCAAAATACCAGTTGCTTTTCAGCATGCTTGACAGCCATAAGCTGCAGCTGTGCTGCATTGAAAATTGGCAGTGCTGACATTAAACTGAAGGAGCTTTTTGAAGTACTAACAAAGGCACTGATTGCCTTCTTCCTAAACCAGAGGGATTTTTTTTTTGTGTTTATTTTAACATGGAAGAACAGAACACAGTAACACAAGAGTTGGGTTGCCCAAAGTCCTGAGCCCAATCCTTGACTTATAAGGGGTCTACACACCTCTCCAGTCATGCCTGTCTCCCTTCTAGATACTGCCTCCTCTTTGAGAGCATATCCACTTTCACGTTACCTGTCAAATTCCCTCCACTAAATTTAATATTTCCAGAAGATTCTGCACAAATCAAGGATGCTGATCAGCCATTCAGCCCTTGAGTTTGTGCTGTTGTGTTCTAGTCGCTTGCAAGGCAATAAGAGCAGAGTAGACAAGCCATATCTAATTTTCACAAACTGCTGACCACAGCAGTGCTAATAAGGACCTAATGGTACTGAGTGTACAAAGAATACTTTCTCCGCAGCCAAGAAAAAATTCATGGATGGAAGAAAATATACTAGAGGCTACTTTCCAGAACTGTCTCTTATCAGAACTGTGCCTTATACCAACTGAGCTTTGAAATACCTAAACAGTTGAATGTGATGAGAAATTTCTAAGACATGTTTTTTAGAGTTGCATTCCCTGCTTGCTCTTAACAATGATCTGGCATTACTATTTTCACACAATGATGCATTAAATTCTCATGTCAAATAGACCAGTAAAGACCTTATGAAATAGGTTGCAAGTTTCTTGCTATATATCATTTGACAAGTTTTTATGCAGACATTTAAAGAAATGCTACATTTGGAAGTACAAAAATATACCCCAGTATTTTGACTGGGATTACAGATTATATACCTTGTCCTCATTATACTGCACAGCATGAGCTCTAGCACCTGGGTGAAATCACTGAAGCTAAGTACTGCTAAGTCCTTCACTTAAAGAGGTTAAAAGTGGCTCCTTCAGTAGAATGAGAACGCTATTGCATGGGTTTAAAGTCATAGTCCATTTCTACAGACATCCTACCCTTCCTATGGGAAAGTTATCCTCCCTATAGCTTTAAGAATTGAAAAAATAAAAATACCCTGAGCCTGGAATTTTGGATCCCTTGGTAGTGCTTTCTGAGAACAAAAAAAAGGTCTTTGCTAACAATGACTCCTTTATGACTCTAGAATGTAAAAAGCTGTTGTTTACTTTACAATAAGGCAACACTTCTATCACTTTTATCCCCTAGGGAAAAATAATGCTCCCTCCTAACCACATGGATGTTGGACAATTACAAAACTAGATTCAGAATGGCCAGCACTTAAGTGCAATTATGACATTTTATTTCTTCTTTTTGTTCATAAGCCTTCCCCATAATAATGGCATGATAAAGCCACAGAATATGTGTGTATATGTCCCTGTGTATGCAAACAGGAGAGCATATGAACTCAGAAGAATGAGCTTCTTGCTGATGGATGTGTTTTTTTTTTCCCCCCTCTTCCTTAAAACGAAATGGAGATTTCACTACCACCAGCATCATATTAAGATGCTATAAAATATTAATGGTGCAGCGTGCCTGATAACTAACATAGATGTTAGGAATTATTTCAATGAATTAATCAGAAAATAGCAAAGAATGTTTTTAATTATTTAACAGTGCCTTTTACCAACAAAAATCCAGCTGCAAAATGTCTCTTACAAGCACAATCAACATGTGAAGTAGACAAAAACAGCCAAATAGACTTCAGCTTTTACTTTAGAAATGGCTTGATTAATACCTCCCTAACAGACATGCAAGTTCATCATTATGCATTCTAGCTACTCATTATTTCATCCTGTAAGTACAATTATTTTTTTCATTTTAATTACCACAATATTTTATTAGCATGCTCATAGAATTTTTAAAAACATGTACGTACCAAAATTTAAGTCCACGGGGACTGCTAAGTGCAATAATCAAAGGTGACTTTTGCCTGTAAAAGCCCTTTCCTGTGGTTATCTCAGTGCAGTCGGAAGGGATATTTCAGCACCATAAGAAACAGATTTGCAGTTAGGCTCAGGTTTTTCTTCATTTAAAGTGCATTAAATCTTGTTGGCAAAATTGCCCAGATTGTAGAATTCGGCATCACTGTAAGTCAGTGTTACATTACGGATCTTCTTAACAATGATTAAACTGGCATGGAAAGTTTGGCTTTTAAAAAAAATGCAGTGGCAAGAGAAGACAGGTGCTTGCTTCTTTAAATCCACATTCAGAGAAGAGACGGTACAGATAATGGGAGGGTATAAACACCACCCTGCTTTGAAGTCCAGCAGAGAAGAAACTGGATGATTTTTACCCACTTTACAACATAGAAGATTACAGCACCATCGTATGCACTAACACAGAGATTGCTAAGGTGCCTCATTTGAATATGTTCTGTGGAGACAAAAAGAAAGGAATATAAGGAGTAGAAAACATCCTATCCAAATGGCTTCTCGCAGCAGGAAAGACGCTCGCTCTCGCATTGCCACTTAGATATCGAAGGTCTGAAGCAGTCTAGCTTGTGGCATCGTCTCTCCCTCTCTCCCCCCCGTGACTACAGGCAGGCTTGCTCTCTCCAGCTGCCTTAGTCTGTAGATGCTGCTGCTGATTAATCAGGGATTCTCAAACAAAGAGCAAGCCTACCTTCGGCTGCCAGCAGGACGGCGGGGCTCCGCGGCTGCTGCAATCCGGCCGCCG
>VXAL01005999.1:501475-524887 GCA_013399475.1 Chauna torquata | reverse complement strand
CCCCCCAAAGAATTGTTCTTCCACGGAGAATGTGTAAGTTAACCTTTAGCCCGTGTTATGGCTCAAGGAAATGAGCAGCCACTTAAAAGGAACATCTAAGCCTCAGTTTGATACCTCATATTGATGTATCTTTTGCACTCACCCTCACTGCAAGCAGTGCAAGGCACACAATTACTGCTGACGCAGATTAGGCTGCTGCTTGGGGAAGGAGGGGAGGAGCTTTTTAACCTCATCAAAACAACCTCCCACCACCTGCTCCCATTGCACGAGAACAAAACTATGCTGCTCGGACAGAACAAGCGTGACATTTACGCTGTTTTACTTACACCGATACAAGATGCACACCCTGCAATGAAGCATTCTGCTTGAAAAGCATCCAGGATGAAACTACAGTTTTATGCTAAGAATTTGTAAGCACAGTGCTTTGGAAGAAAAGATTTCTTTTCTGGACTGGAAGTCTGTGCTATAGCTCCTCCTTTCAGAGTATGTGCAGTTTTGCTTTCTCTCCCCCAAACCTGCAGCCTGGACACAAAGCAGAAGCATTTGCTCCCTGCATTAAGGCCAGTAAAAGGGGAGATGTTCAAGTGCGCACAGAATACATCCCTCATTGTTGAGTGTCATTTCTTTCTGCCTCCTTTCTCAAGTTACAGGCAGACTTCTCTTGCACAAATCTTGACTCAGATGAATTTCTAAAATTAACATCTGTTATTCTAATACCAGAAATCAAGTTCACAGAATCAAGTCCTTTCAAAATAATGCACGTTCACACGAAAAGCAGTGCCAAAGCGCACATAAGCCCTCACCTACAGAGCACAGAAGGAGCGCTTCCTGCAGATCTGCTAGGCCCAGGCTGGAATATCGATATCGCATCCATTCAGGAGCGCCCAGGATAGCCACCTAGACACAGTGCAACACTTGGTCATCTCCTTCAGGCAGCATTGTCCAATACTAACACTGGAAGTGGAGCCTAAGAAAAGCTTGCTCCTAGGCCTCCATCTGTTTCACCAAGGACTCCTACCACTCCCTGTAACAGCACGCATCCCAGCTCCCCTCTCACAGCCCTGTGAAACAGGGCACTGTAGCTTCCATGTAACACCTCCAACAGAACATTTCAAAAGCATGCTTTAAGAAGGGTTAAAAAGACCAAATAGCGGCCTGAAGATACGGAGAGTTTTTGCTTTTGGTCTTGGAAAAAGAAAAGGGAAAGGAAGTACCTCCAGCTTAGAAGAACTAGAGGCAGTCCTGGAAGAAGAGAGTTCTTTTCCTAGCCCAGAGGCTAGCCTACAGCTCTGCTTCTGATTTTTCTCCTTGAATACTTTGAGGATACTTTGAGGAAGAGCTGTGGCTGTGCTGTAATTGGGGAATTCCTTCATTTTTGTCAACTGGAGATTCCTGTCACATAATAGTCTTTTATTTCCCATATTTCTCCAGAATTTCAGACCTTCCTTATCTCTCCCCCAAGTCATGCACCAAAAAGCGAAATTGCCTAGTGAGATTTCTTTCCCGTCTTTTCATTAAAATTCGTAGTTCTTCAAATGGCTTATGAAACTACTCTATAAGCATGAAACACCCAGGTGATGGGCATCTCCATGAATAACTCTGTGGGTAGCTCAAACTCAGCCTCCAGAGGAACAGAAATTGAAAGAAGTGTTTTCAACACTGGCTCAGAAATACAGCAAGCATTTTCTTTTCCAAATAACTTTGCTCTTGGCTATGTCTTCACCACACGATTCATCCCAGTAATTGAACTAACCCAGATACAATCATCTTCTAGACTACAAACATTATCACACCTTCTGGCAGTTTCCATGTCTTATTACTCTTGCACCAGTGATCCCAGGGACGACAATCAGCTCTGGAGAGAAGTGTCCATTTTGCCTTCCAGTAGCGCTGTGGAAAGGGCACTGGAGGATTGTCCATGACCTCTGTAAGGCTGGTGGCTCTGTTCCTGGTTAAACTACAGAGAAGTTTATCTGCCTCAGACAGAGAGCATCAGCCCAGGAAAAAGCATCTACAGAATCAATCGCAGGATTTTCAGCATGGATGGCAGAAGGGTTGGATCAAAATTCAGGTAACCTGATTTCTGACCCCCCCAATTCTTACAGATCAGTGCGAGGATCATCTTTAAATACATATAATGACAACTTCATTGAAGCCATGACTGGCTTTCACTCCTTAGTTATAAAGGGTACAAATATATGCATTTCCAAGAAGTACTACCTCTGTTCTTACATTGCAGAAGTCTACACCTGACTTCCTGGGTTCAAGACAGCTAGCAATAGAGAATCATTCCTCACAGTAAGTGTCAGTCCCCTCTCCCCATCTCTTTTGCACCACATCCTTCCTGGAGGTTCCAGCCACGCAGGATCCTGGCAGACATAGACTATTCACACTCACTGAGTTTCTTAATAACAAGCAAAAAACCAAGCCACTAACATGCAAGGCTCCATTACATAGCAGATGTGTGCGTGTACATACACAAGATACAGTTATCTATACATAAATATACATAAAGTCAGGGGAGATGTCATTTGACCTGTGGTTGCATTTCCACACAGAGAGAAAGATGAACGATCTGCTGTGGAAACACGCTGGTGCCGGCCCAGTCTTGTAACAGATGCAGGACACAACAAGGCCAGGCAGAGAGCTGCACTAAGTAGTCTGGAAGGACAAACCACGCCATAGGGAGGAGACAGACCTCTGCGGGAGCCTTTTTTGCCAAGGGGACAACAAGCCCTTTCAGGCTCAGAGCAAAGTGGATTTGCAAGGCCTGAAGTCTGCAGGCAGAGAGACAAAGGGCTTTCAAGAGGAAGAGAACATTCAATTTAAGATGCTAACTGACCACTTAGTGACTGAGAAAGGCTGTCTGCCTGCCTCTGAAGTAAGGGAAACAGAGAAAAATGGATTACAGAATTCGGTGCTGCTGACTCAGTCTCTGCTTGGCTGGTAGATGAAGGAAGGCTCTCAGAGAAAAGGAAAACATGTTTTCCAGGTCTGAACCTGGCCACACCTGACTTGGTGCAGGGACCATTATTTAGATTAATTACATTTATGTAACTATTAACAGGTTTCTTCACCTCAAATGAACCATCCCCCAGGGTCATCTGAAGCTTCTGCAGGGAAAGCTGTCCCATGACAGACTTCTGTACCAGACCTCCAGGCCACAGGTGAAGAGTCCCATGGACAGAGACACCGTAACAGATAAATTAAAACTAGAAATGGAGACTTCATAAAATGGAGGAATTAAACCCAGAAATTCCTGATGTTTAACTAACACCTGCTCAGAGATGTGGCATGAATCTACACCCCTGTCCCCAAATTCTGCATCCCAGTGGATGGAAAGAGAGGGTCAAGAACAAGACCTGTCCATGCAGTGACAAAGTGAGACAGCTCCCATCAGCCACATTTTGCCAAGACTAAAGGCTTACCAAGCCAAACCCATCAAGGGGGAAGCTAAGGGTTGGCAGTTTACTCACACAAATACAAGGCCATAAAGATGCAGCTTTTGGCTGATTAACATGTTCCTTGGCTAAGCTAAACTAAACTTGGCTTGCTTCTCCTTTACCCTGCCTCCTGACCTTCAATTACTTTTTCTTGTCTCTTACACACTTCATCCTGGTTCTTAGTTTCTCTTGCCGCCAGTCTGCAATTGCTGTAGCCACACCATGCCCCTTATAATACAGATTCCTTGCCTTCCTGACCCCAGGGCACATCTCCTAACCCCAGCCTTGTCTTGCTACTGTCCTTGACCTTTCCAGGGCTTGTGTTTGGCTTTTTTCAACTCCAACACCTAGTACCTGGTTCTAATCAGTTCCAACCAATAGGACCAAGTTAACAATCTTAATTTCATGATAAGACAATAGTTTCAGAGAGGCTATCATAAATCTCATGTATGAGGCAAGTGAAATTTTTCAATGATAACCTTACCTACACTGCATCCTAGTCTTGGTTTAGCAATCATGATGATGTGTCTTTAGCACTGAATGTGCATGTGTGCTCACAAGTATGTAACGGCTTCTGCAGTGCCAAGGCCACAGTTTGTGTCTGCACTAGTTGAAGTTATCATTCAATTCTCTTAGCAGAAAGACACTTTTTAAATACAAAATGAAAATTCATACTTCCGCATAGACTTTGCAAAAAGGAAATTATTGGTACAGAAAAAAGCTGCCTAGAGTTTTATCTGGATTTAAATCTGAGGTAATAAATATTTTTAAATGGTATTGGTTTAGAGGAAAACAAGCAGAAAGGTGATGCAATAGACAAGACTGTTTTCTAATTGTAGTAAGCCTAAGGTAGCTTTTACATTACTGAATGCAGGTATGGTGTCACATAAGGAAGTGGAGCTTTTACTCGGAGAGCAAAAAGCAAGAAATGTCTACGCTTAGGAAGCTGGGTAATTACCACCAGAGACAGAAATCATACTGCCACCACAACCACCTGTAGAACTACATCCATAAACAAGCACAGTGCTCGCCATAACCTTGACTTTAAGTGACTGAGATTTGGTTTGTTCATGCTGTTGGTATCCCTCTATGATCAGTCTAAGTGAAAACCTAATGATCTCCCTATTTGCAATTCATTTTTCAACATGATATGGTGAAAGATTACATAGAGCCTTCTAGGCAACTTTTTCCAAGTTATTTCCTCCCATGTCCCAGGTCAGCTTTAACATTCATGTTTCTTCCCCTCAACCTTAAACACCTGGAACTTATGTGGTTGCTCCTTCTGCCAGCCACATTTGGCTCCTTTTGCCCTGCTCTCCCTCATTACACACAGTGCTGCCACAACAAGTGTACCAGAGTAAAGGATGCTCTCATTGCTCCATCTTGGCACTTGTTTCAGCCCTTTCACATCCCTCTACAGCACCCTTTCACTTCCCTGGAGCACACTGGCTCTTTTCCTCCCAGGGACTGGACTATCCAAAACCATCATGTACATTTCTCTTGTTCTGGCAAGACACTTCCAGAATACTGAGGAGGATTCTTCTAAAGGTACAACTGTAGAGGGGTCCCCACTCACATAAAAAGCCAATTAGAGTTAAATGCTTAACTGCCATCTGTGCCTTTAAGAAAAATCTCTTAATTTTCCCCAGTGATCACTTTTTTTCACATGGGACCAATTTTTGCTGTTATTGCTTAGGCAAAATTCCCATTGAAGTCCACAGGGAACTTTGCCTGAATACAAAATGTGGAGCAAAACCCTGTGCTTATTTGCATAGAGCACAAATCACAAAGATCATATCCTGATGCAAATGATTTATCCTACATGACAGTTGATGCAACTGGGCTATTTTTAACCATGATTTGCAAAATATTTCATGATATTTACCATTCAAAAAAAGTCAATTGATTATTTTTCGTTAAACTGGATTAGATTGAAAGATCCTGGTTGCTTTCCAAATCCATTAATTACTAAACGGTACATTTTCAACAGAAATGTTAAGCTATAAGTAGTAGTTCTAGAGCCAGTTTGCTCCCAGCTAAAATCAATTAAATCTGGTAAAGATATATTTCTATGGTCAGGTCCCAGATATAGACATTTATAGTGTAGTGGATGCTGGCAAAGTCATCCAGCATAGATACAGTTGTACTAGCAAAACTGTTTTTACTGCCTAGCTCATAGAAGGGATAAGTGGTTTTATTATTCTGGGATAAATCCAGCTGTGCCAGTATGGCTGCACTCACGCTATGCTCTGTTTCTGCTATAGTAGCCTTGATTTCCTAGCCCAAAAGAAGCACACTGTCATGTAGAGTATAAAGGCAAGGCAGTTTAAGCTTGCTTGTCACCACCACACCCTGCTTCACTCCCATTTGTTTGGCCTTCCAGTGAACTGGGTCATGGACATAATCCAAAACAGAAATCATTTGGGATGGGAATGAGGGGAAACCCACAAACACAAAGAAGAGGGTTCTTTTCAACCAAAGCACTTCCTCGCAGCACACAATGCAGAGGGCACTTCACAGCGTGAGAATGGGTACCCCTGCCAAAGCGGTCGGTGACTTTTGAAGTGAAAAGTCCTCATGCTACAGAGACCAGCGTGCTTCAGCTTCTCTCTGAATGATTCCGCTGCCCAAACAGCGCACATGCCAAAGCTGTTGCACAGAGACTTGCCTCCTGAAGCCTGCAGGAGGCAAAAATCCTGCAGTCAGTGGGGGTGCTGACAGGCACTCCTTGCTGCCCTAGGAACTCCAGAACATCTCTGACAAGCACAAGCAACCCTCGTGATCAGTTTAAAGCTGGCAGGGAAGGGCACGTACATAGTATAAAAGTGTGACCACATATGTAAGCTGTGAAGTGCTTTATCAGAGCACCTGACAATCTCCAGACATTTCAGGTTTGTGTACGCCAGCACTGCAGCTACAAAAACAGGATCAAGAACGCCGTTCTACTTCCCTCCCACCCCCAGCTATTCCTTTGGCCTTTTGCTGGCACAAATCCTGCTTGGCTGTGTGGTGAAGCAGATTGGGAAACTGATCAAGCTGAGAACTAGCCTGGGATTTTGGCACCACGTGGATGTTATTATTTGTGAGAGGACCACCCTGCCTATGTAATCAGTGGGCAGCAGAGAGCCAGTGCAGCCCAGCAGATGGAAGGCAGGCCAGTTGGGTCTCATTCAGGAGCAGCCAACTTCTTGCTTTGACCCAAGCTACTTGGAGAACAAAACAAGGAGCTCCAGTGAGCTCCACAGCATCTCTGAACTCTGTAAATAAAGTGCCTGGAAGAATTGCATGGACCACAAAACGTGTAAAAGCAACCCACGATGAAGTATGCTACAAGAGATCTGGGATTGGGAGCTTAGAGGCAACTTATTTCCTTTCTTGAAACATGAAGTCTCCTATCAGTATTCATTAATATCATCTCCAATTCTGCCCCCGCCAAGCACTGCAGGTAAGTCCTGTCTAGTTAGGAAAGGCACGGACGGGGAAAGTCAGAGATGCTCACTTTTATAAAACAGAATTTGGGCCATTAGATAGAGGCATGGTAGGAAATGAAAAACTGGAAAGACTTGGAGAAGCAATTGCATTTTGCATTTAAGGACTGACAAATTGACAGATTCCTCTATTAAATAATTTAGTTTTGCTATGTACACTAAGATGACATTTAAGAGTAAGTTGTTGCTATTGGCTAAATTCATTAAGGTATTAACTTTATAAAGAAATTAAGAGACTATATATTTGTTCAGTAAAATATACTTAAGCTTGATAAACCACAAAACTAAATCATTTGTCAAATGCATTTGCTTTCAGTACTTAAACCACACGGAATATTTGTTGCTATACACTTCAGTACTGGGCAGGAGGGCAAGCAGAGTTTGGAAGAAAAAGCTGTTAGGCCCATAGCAAAAGCATGTACAACTCAAAGGCTATGGAAAAAAAAAGGAAGTGCAATAGGCAAAAAAATAAAAAACAAGGATGTAGGGATGGTGAAGTGAAGCCAAAAAAGTAGCCACAGCAAAAGAAAAACTGAGGAGATGGCTATGAGGTTGTTTCCCCCCCCCTCCCCCTAACTTGTTTTTATTAATTAGACAAAGACCGTATCATTAACTCTAGAGTTGAAGAAAGTGACCTTTGGTGGAAGAAGAGGGCTTCATACCAGGGATTTTCAGTAGAGAGGGAGGCTAGTTACCTAGTGCTGTTCACGCACTAAGGCTTCAAATCATCCCAGTCAGAGGCAGTAACTACACAAGGCACTGGGTAGACTCGAGGCTTCCTTATCCTCCTGCCATGGCCAGCCGTAGGAGATTGCCACCCCCTGGAGCCAACACCAAGCATGGAGAACCACAGGTGGACGACGGAGAGAGGCTGCCACAGCCAGAAGTCGCCACCAGCAGCCAGCCCCAGCGACGTGCAGCCAGGCTCCCTCACTGGCTGCTCCTGGCTTGAATCCTCTGCAGGGATCCAAAGTTGAAAGCACAAGGGGAAGGTGTTATCAACAGAAGGGGCTGGTGACAAGACAGGAGGTAACCTGGTAGCCTTGGCCAGCACCACTGGTCATGGCCTAACCAAGCTGCAAGGAAGGCAACAGGGAGCGGAAACCCATTTTGTTGCCATTAGCACGGGGAGATGGGCCCCGTTTTAGGTGTCTGTGTCGAGATACAGGCTGTATAAGCACTTCCCTCACCACCTGACAGAGAAAGGAAAGAGCAGTAGCTTCTCATGTTCCAAAAATCCTCATCTCCATAGAGAAACAGGCTGAAGTTTGCAACAACATGTAAGTCATGGTAAAACACCTTAGTGGAAGTGAGCTATTTTTCCCCATGCTCAGACAAAGCAATTAAAAAAAAGATCAAATTCTTCTAATTACTATGGAAACAATTTCCTGCAAGCACTCCCTACGTACACCGTTAGGAAAACCGCTTTTCTCCACAGCAATAGCTGGCTAATCATCATATGTCAGTTAACTTATTTCTGTTCCCCCCAACTTATTTTCTTGGAGAAAATATTGTGATCCTTTATATTCTCTCAGAATAATAGCCATTCCTATCAATGGATGAGCTAAAATTGCTACCACTCAGGAAGAAAGGAATGCAAATGAGGAATAACAATTAACCTCTTTACAATTAAAAATATCGCTATCTATTATAGCACCCATTAGTGATACTCTAGTTAATGGTCTGTCAACATTTCCATTAGACCTTTTCCCCCTGCTCCAGCACAGAACTAAATCCTAGCTAATCACCTTGAACATACCTCTATGGATTTATACAATAGATATACACAGCTCAATGAGGCAAAATACAAGTTCTGTTATCTTCAGCCATTACTTTCTCCTAAGTACCTGTTTTCTAATGTATCATTCTAAATTCTCTGTACTCCAAATACAGAAAATAATTTTACAAGGTGATTTCCCTCCCCCCCCCATGTTACAACTACTTCATGTACCAAAAAAATAACTGCAAAGATTTATCCTAAATATACACTGAAAATTGTAGGGTGAAGCTGTGTTCACAGCAGATTCCTTTTGTCCGTATATTTCACATCATATATATGTATATTTTTTAAACACTAGATGTGAGACAGGGGGCTACATTTGGTGCCACGTACTGTAATACCTGGAAATGGCAGGGTGACTTAAGGACAAAGCATCAGCCTTAATAGCTTAGGATCCTCTGGCATCCTTCTGGTCAAACCACAGTCTCCACACTACTGTAATGTAGTTTTGTGTGTCAAATTCATTACAAATCTAACACCTTCATATATATTGCATTTGTTAGTCCTTCCAACTCTCAAAGTACACTTAAGCATTTTATAGTGTGCTCATCATCAGCTGTCCTCAGTTCAAGTGCTGGCGTACCAGGGAGACTAAGCACTCTGTAACCAGCACCCAGATGGAAAAGGGGAGGTATCCAACATGAATCCTAAGCTACAGCTTAACCCTTATTTTCCCCCACATGATTTCTCAGTAAATTTACAGTGGTATTGTTGGTTATCTGCATGCACCTTGGAACCATTTTAAGCACTGAGCTTGCACACAGCAGTTCAGATATGCCAGCTTTCCCTGGCTTGTTTTTAGTCTTAAAAAAGAGGATCAACAGCTCTGACACAAGCTAATTAAATACATGTACACAGACTACCCCTCTGAAACAAAACCTGCACTCTGTGCGCCAGAGTTAAGTGTTTAATACAGAGTGACTGGCTTTTGTTTGGGATTACTTTTTGCAAACCCTAATTAGACCAACTGAAAATGACTCACATGTTACATATTACAGCTGATAAAATACTGGTTAGAAAAACTGTTTTTCATAATCTCTAGGCATACAAACCACTGCCACCACATATGTAAATGCTAGAAATACTGCTTTCTGGCAGCCCTGCAGGGATGTCCTTAGTTTTAGAGGCTTGTTAAAAAGTCACCATTCCTCAGATACATGGGGCTACTCTAGCTCATGAAGTCAGAAACATGCAGAACTATGTGCAAAAATCAGGCCTTTTGTACACCTGAAATACCAAATCTGTTCACTGTATTTAAGAATTCCATTACTTGTGGCATATCTTCAATATTAAAGCATTTTATTTATCATCTAAAATGCACAAAGTCCTTACTAAACTGGTCCCATCCAGGGAAGATGGAACGACAGTGCAATGGAAGTTAGTTTGCATCCTCCAGTATAAAACTATAAAACTGAAGGCCTCAGTTTCCCAGAAATGTACCTGGCACCACTACAGGCCAGCCACAGAGTTACATCTTTCTGTAGAAGTCATCAGTTGGTAGAACAGCCCTAAAACACCAGGTATCTTTTTGCCCATACATTAATAAAAATAATGATTTTTTTCCCCTAAATACTGAGCATTACACAATATCAATAATTGTGTCCAGCATTGTTTATGAGTCAAATCTAGACTTAATAATGAGCTTTATATTGTTTTATTATTTTTAAGAAAACAGGGTAAATGGGAGAAAAAGAAATGGAGCGTCCTTGTCTGTCTTGAGTTTACACATTAAAAGCCAGCTGTTTTATTTTCTGGAAATATTTCAAAGCAAAAACACTTCTAGCTGAAAAAAGCATCTAATTAAAATCCCAATCAGCTCCATTTAAGAGGCACCAACTTAAGTGAGGGTCAGGAAGCCAGGACAATCTCTTGAGAAGTATAAAACCATGTCTGACAGACATCTTTCACTTAAAGATGGTGGCTGTGGAGCCACAGGCAGAAGTTACAGGCATTTTGAGTTTTTATTTTCAGGTGCCATTAACCATTTTGGACCAGTAAGATCAAAAATTATGATTGAATAAGCAGCACAGCCCAGAAATTGAAGAGTGATTTTTAGCCCTTTTATTATCTAGATTAAGCATTCAAAATCTTTTAAGAACAGACTGAATTGTGTGCCTCTACCTACAGATCTACATACATAGATCAATTCTGATTCAACTCTCACAGTATGCTTTTCTTAAATGAAGTTTCCTCCTAACTTACACATTTTGAAGGAATGTTAATGACAATGTTTTTTTCCTCCATTATCAGGAGAATTTTATAATACTGCTATTTAAAGGCTTTCCAGTGACCAAATAGAAACTTAAACACATTGATGTTTTGCCAGAATTTTCTTCTGGAGGAGGAAAAAAAGATTTTGCTTCTATTTTAACACAAGAACAGCACCAATGGCATAGCTCTCGAAGAGGTACCATTATATAGTTCTCCTGTATTCCAGTTACCCAAGCTCTAACATGCAACCAAAATAAAAAAGCCTTCCTGGGCACAGAATATTCAGAAGCCCTTGCCACACTGTGTCCACTGTCACCTTGTTTGCATAGCTTACAATCTGTAATTTTCTTTTGGCTTTATTTATGAAGGTGAAAAATGTGTACTGCACAATTCCTCTCTTTCACAGCCTCCTTGAACATCATTCGTCTCCACCCAGCATAACTATTCTCAAATTACACACTATTTGCCTCTTCTTTTAGGGAGAATGCTCTCCTTTAGAGTTATTAGGAAATTGGGTGGCTTGGACAACACAAAAATAGAACTTGGTCCAGGATGTACTGAATTCAAGGTACTGTCATGGGGACAGCTGTACGAGCTGGAGTACAGTCTTTCTAGGTGTGCGACAGGAGCAGCACTGCAGTTTCCCATTCCCTTCACAGTATACTACTGCAGGCAGTTACAGTTGTGGGTCAGTGGAATACAATCTGTCAGCTAAGGACACAGCCGAAGTTCTCCATCCAAACAGAGATCTCTTCAGGAAATCAACACTACATGCTGTTCTACAATGATGTTACTACAAGCCCATCTCCCAGGGTGCTAACAAAAAGAATTAAGACTATTTCCATTGGTTTTGCTGCAATCCCTCTAGAGTGGGTTTTTAGATGTAACAAGTTTTTTTCTACCTGAATAGAGTAATTACATTGTAGGTCTCCAACATACCACAGATGGAGCCTGCTTTCCCTAGTGCAGCATAGAGAATGAACGTGAAGAGCTGGTATTGTTTAAAGGCTCCACGGCATACAAGTCAGTTGATTCCATGCACAAACACACAAAAGGATATGCTTGATCAAAAGCAACTGCAGGTTTATTATCTAAGTTTCACATCGACTTTGAATACCTTAGTTACCGTTCATTACAGTTCCTTTGGCAGGCCGCCGTTGTGAATACCGCTGAAGAGTTGCTCAGAGATGTTCTGACAAAGCATTCTTATATTAGAAGATACCAGCTTGTTAAGCCAAAAGGTTTTTAAGGAAATATGAAACTGTAGCAGGAACCTGCCAGGTTATCGGCAAGCAATAGCAGAACTCAGATGCCTGAAACACCAGCTTTAGGGTTCATGACAAACTTTCAGGCATACTCCCACACAATGTGACTCCCATCTTCTGTTACAAGGATCACCAGAAACCCTCTGAGCTGCTATATAGCCATACAGAGTAATGTGGCGCTTTGACCAAACTATATTCTTAATTACCTCCTCAATCTCCCGGCTGGCTTTAAAGAATAAAGAAATCTTGCTAATCCCATGGTGTGCTTAAACTGGCAGCAAGAGGATGAAATCGAGTTAGAATGCTTTTGCAGCACTCCGCACAATTGATCGATGTTGTGTTACACCCTTCAAACACCTTGGGGAACTTTTCAAGTGATTACATTCCCCTCTGCATAAGACTACACTGTTGTCCTTCACATCTGATCTTTGGCTTTTTTTTTGCCTCAGAAACTTTTGCTGACTATCTCTGCATTACCTCACTTGTCTATAGCGTTGAGAATTCAGATCTAATGCCTCCACATTCTTCTCTCGCTGCTAATCAGTCCACACTGACCTCCACAAACTTGTCGCTTCAGCACACTATGCAAAAGTAAAGAGATTTTTACTTCCCGCTTTCCACATGGCTAAAAAACAAGGCTAAATATATAGCACAAAATGAATAACATCACATGAATTTTGTTAGACTAAGTTGCCGAACACCACAGGACTCAAACTTCTCACGACAGCAAGAATTAGCAGCAAACGCCACTGAAAGCAGTGGAGAAACATCCCTGTAAAACTAGCATGAACAGGGAAAGAAATAGGTCCACTGAATTTTATGGCTCTAACATGTTTTTCTCACAGAAAAATAACACAAGAGCTAAGAAAGCTGCACAGGGAGTCTCCACACCCCTGTGATCTCCTGCTTATAAAAGGAAAGCTCAGTGAACAATATTGTCACTAGTGTGCATTATACATGAACACAGAGTTGTCTCTGGCCAACACCTGGGAAGAAATAAAACAGAGGCAACTTATGGTGTCTCAGCTGTACTCACACACTGCTCAAAATGGGCACAGATGGGAAAAATACAGGAGTCTCCCCCCTCCTTCCTTTACCCCACATGTCTAAGTTAACCTGCACTGGAAATTTCACATAGATACTTCTTAATCTTCAGCAAAAGAGGCCTTGAAGTTTCTCGTTTCCATAATTAAAGCAGAAATCTAAGGACCATTCTTTGTTAGGATTTTTTTTTTCCTTAATCATTCCTGTGTCATGAATAGGATATGAAGTAGTAAAAGGTGATGTGGACTCTCTACCAGAATAGGCACTCCAGAATGAAAGTGGCATTACTGCTTATCTTTTGCTTCTCATTATTCATCTGCTTCATGCCTCTTCATTGCCAAGATAGTTTAACATTTCTGATGCTTCGTATTTTACTGAGGTTTAATTGCAAATAGCTTCAAGGAAGGAGACGAAAAGGCAATAAAGAAAGACGTGCTAGGGCATTTTTGTTTAAACAGTAAATGCTGTTGCTATATAATTTAAAACAAATTAACTCAGAGGGTGACACACAGGATTGGAAACAGACTAGACTGCTTCCTGATGAAGGTCAGGGTGACAAAGGTTAACATAACCAGTGCAGATTTTGTGTCCAACTCCCAATTGTTATGGTTACAAAGATCTCATTCCAAATAAGGCACATGTGCATTGAAAGACTTTAAATGAGACAGTCACTGAACACATTTCCATCTGCTAAAGTGGAAGGGTTTTTACAAATAAACGCAAATATAAGAGAAGGATTCCTCAGAAACGGTCTCAAGAAACGAAAAAGTAAAAAAGTTTCTAGATTAAAGCTGAGCAGTGGGAATTAACTGAAAGTTACTTGATGGATTGATACAGAAATACTAACAACCAATTCAATAAAGCCCCCTTCACTCTACCGTTGGTCAGTATGATGTGCTAAAGTATTAGCCATTTACAAAGCAATATGTGGGGTGATATACTCACACTGATGTTTGATGTGGAGATACCACCACACTCTGCCTCAGAAGCAGAGAAAGCAGTTTATTGTGGCTGGCCCAAATCAAAGTGTATGCATCATGATAGCATTGAATCACCTGAATAGCACAAAAATCCTTTCCCTGCTATGGATTTCCCACTGTTTGCTTCTCTGAACAGTAACATATCACTTGAACATCCATTCTAACATCTTAGCCCTCTTTTAGGCGTACTGGCACACCAGAATCATCTTGGCAGCATCCTGACATGGATGTGTACTGGAATGCAGAGACATGCATCACAGCAAAGTGTTTCCTGTAACATGCAAAATCCTGGTAGCCCCATCATGAGCAGTTCTTTTCTAAGGAGCCTGACCACCTTGCCTAGAGCTCAAGGAGACCTGGCCAAACACTGTAGTGATGAATTCCCCCTTTCCTGCATGGGTGGGAGAAGTGTACATACCACATGCTGACAGCTGAGAAAGCCACTGCACTGACATTTCTCACATGCAGCTGTGGAAGCACAACGCCGACCTTGCAAACAACTCTAAGAAAACATACAACAAGCTTACCGAGGAGGGCCAACTTACTCCATGGCAAATCCACGATTACAGATAGTGGGATCACTAACATTGGGACTACAGTGATTCCTACAGAAATTAATCTAATCTGAATTTGTCTCAGGTCAGACAGCTGCTTTCACTAGATTCAAGAAAGGCCCTTCCGAACTGTGACTTGCCATCCCAGAAACAAGACCTTGGCTGTAGGACAGCATTATCCCAAATCACTGCGTTCACCCAAGGGGCTTCAGATTTGCTGGACAATGAGGAGTTAACCATTATCGGGATTAGCGTTGCTCAGAGGGCAGCTAATCTAGTTGTCTATGGAACTTCAAGTACAGGTAGCACAGTTTCACTGACCTGTGGTAGCATTGCTAGTAGCAGCTTTTAAGTTATCTTCTATTACCCAGCAGTAGATTCAAGTCTTTCATTTTATTTATATATTCAGAAATTGTACATGGCTTCTGCAGTTGGATGTTCTGAGGAATGAGAACAGATCAAAAGGTCTAGTGATGGAATTAAATCAGCATTATTACACACTACCAATATTTGAACATTTAAAATATTTTGCATGTATTCATCTACAGTTCTGTTATTTACTAAAATTTCAAACTTGAATTAGGTTCTCTGTAGGTCAGTGTCTATCCTTGTGCTTGGTGTTTCTGTTAATCAGGTCTAAGATACAAACTTTAACTCTGAACTTCCCATTCATGTACTGGACAAGTGGCATTTGTCCTACAGAACACTTCTGGAAATCTCAGTTGGCTGCTGCTGCTGGGTAAGCCAAATGGCAGCAGGTAAAAACTAAGAGCTAGGGAAAAATGTTTGTGCTGATTTAAAAGTGGTTTCAAATTTTAATAATTAGTAATAAACCTTTGTTTATTAGAAACAAAAACCTAAAGCTGTTAGATGGGCCTCTTTTTCCTAATGTTTTCTGAAAGTTTTGGATCACCTCTGCACTAAAGACAGACCTTGCAAGTCTTCACACACACTTAGCAGTTTTACAAGAAACCTTAATCTGTTTTTCACTCCCCCATTCTTCCTTTAGAAAGGACCCAAAACACCATCTGACATAGCTGTAATATATAACTGCTCTAAATATATATTGCTGTAGGCAGCAACTGTGACAACGAAGACCTGATGGAAAGCCACCAGCCCAGCCCCCGCCACATCTCATTTCTGATCACGCCTTCTTTGCTCCCTCCATCAACAGGAGCAAGGTATACCAAGCTACACCCCCTCGCAGCCTTCCTTAAATAAACAGTGACTTGCCAAAACAGTATTTACACTGTCTCACATGCCACAAAAGTTCATAGCACTCTGGAGCAGATGGGCCAAAAGATGAGGGTGGTAAGGAAGCCTGAAAGAGACTGCATAGGGCCACACAATGGTAATCCATGCAGTTTTAATTTACACCATATCATTTTCTTCCTACATTTTGAACTTAAAGGACTAAACTGTTGGCACTTGTGATTCAAGTCCTTTAATCCAGTCTCAAGACTGGAAGGACTGAAGAGTTTCTGACAGTAGCAAAGTAACTCTGCAAGCAGGTCTAGACTAGGACTGCACAAAAACAGAGCTCAACTTTAGAGATCAGGAAAAAAGTAAACAGGTTTGACTGTAACTAACTAATCTCTTCAGCTTCCTTGCCCAACTCACAGAAACAGACCATGCACATGTTTTTCCTTTCCATTTCCATCAATGGAATTTTGAACCAAGAAAGTGTGAAGGAAATTGCAGGTTCTGTCTGGGCACCATTCACAAAACAGGATCTCTGATGGACACATTTTCCAAAATTGCATTTTTTGGTGGCAGTGATTGATGCTACCCTAATCTTCAATGACTGCCTTCAGATACCCTATTAAAACAAGAAAACACAGGGAAGATTAAAAGGAAGTTTTTCCACCAAACCAAGAGCTTCACAATGCAGAAACAATTAAAAAGGTGCCTTTTGTACATCAGATGAAAAATGTTGGATACCTGCAGGGAATTACATAGACTGCTCCAGGGGTTGGCTGGGCTTCTACAGAGGAGGGTTTTCACATGCCTTCACTATGCTCTTCATAGTGGTGGCTGCCTGTTTACACACGTGCTTTCCTGAGCTGTTACGCACTTTGTGCAACATGGTACTGGGCAACAAGCACTCCATGATTACAGATGACATTGAAAGATTTTCAGTGTGAGCAGAACTGCAGGCAACAGCAGTGTTATCGCTAGGAAATGCTGCAACACATTTAAGAAATTGCTAACAATATCCCTTTCCACATGCAAAGCTTTAAAAAAAATTGCCAGACAGAGGTTACAATACAGAAGAACTAGTCTCTCCTCCTGTCCAAAATAGCCTCCAAAATTTTAGAGTGTGATATCTGGCCAAAGCCTGGCCTTGCGTCTTTGATTTGGGACTAGAACCAATAGGCACAAATATTTACTTAAGTACATTTTCACTCAACTTTGATCTACTAAAACATATGCAAAACAAGTTCAAAGTTACCAATGCAAAAGCAAGAGAGGAAAAAAGTCTGGCTCATAAACAAAGGATACAGCTAAGTGTATTTAAGGCACATATGTATGGCTGAATATTTTATTTTCATTTCAGATGCCAATATTCAGCCATCTGGCTTTCCTTGAGGCTTTTTTTTTTTTTTTTACATAGAGACTCTTCAATAGTAAGGCTTTAAGAAAAAAAGAAAACCAAGTTCTTTAGAGTGAACCACTGCAGGCTACCAACCACCACACCATTGTTAAACCTACATGAAACAATATTAAGTTACTATTTTCTAAAACAGTTCTTTATTGTCTAAAATATTCATTTCTTCTTTATCCCACTAAACTTAGTCCTAATGGCCATATGGCTGGACATTTATAATTAACAGCTTTTATCTAAATAAATTCAGTGCTTTGAATTTTTAATAGGTTTGTCCATTAACAGCCCTCAATGAAAGGTGAAAAAAGCTCTCTCTCTAAAATAGTAAGAGAGCAATATGAACTTCAGGAGGTGCCTGCAGGCAGGAAGCAGTAGGTTATAGGATGTATTGGCCAATCACTCTCAGCAAGCACTGCAGACCTGCATGGAAGCTTCAGTGTAAAGCAGATAGAGTTCCAGATGAACGAAAAGGAGTCCCAGGTGACGGATAAGCCACAGACCTACCGCTTGAACTGCGCAGGGGATCTGCTAGCTTGAATCAGCCTTGGAGACATCTGCCCCCAGACATCAGTTTGCCTCCAAACAGCACAGCACCAAGAGACCTCAGCTTTTATGACTTTACAATCTAATCCTCCTGATTAAATACATTTTCTATTTTTCATTGCGTGAAAAGCGGAAAACTGCAGTTATTTCCACAGCCTTCCCATACCGGCACAGAGCTCTGAGAGTTTCCAGTGCGGCACTGCACGTTAGCACCATCTCATCATGGCAGGGGCTCTCAGTTTTCTCCATCCATACTGCCACAATGTTTTGTGCTGTACTAACAACCAAGTTCTTGTTAGATTTCCACATCCACTCATTATTTCCTTTCCTTGTTTATATAAATTACCATGGCTTGTTATTTGTCAGGATTCATATCTGTGAATTTAATGAAACCGCACTTCTCAAAATCACCCACACTGTCAACAGCTCTAATTTGTTTATGTCAAATCAGTCTTTTTTTTCCCCATTTACCCTTCTGTTTCATACCATTTATATTAGCGTGTCAGCTGGGACTTTATTTATTTATTTGCTTTGGAAGGTTTGCTTCTGTGAAACCCTGATGGCAGAAGAATTGCACAGCTCAAGGGACAAGAAATAAGATATAAATGCTTTCAACATCAAGCTGTTACTTCCAATTCGGTCCTGGTCAAAAGCAACAAGAGTTCTGGCAAGTTTTTTGCATTTACTACAAAAAAAGATATGGGGTGCTTTATTCTTTTTTCCCTCCTCTCTGCAGACTGCTCTTACTATTTTACTAGCCACCATCCTATAAAATGCTCAAGAAACAGCTTGTTAATGGAAATTTAGGTACCTAGTGATTTTACAAACTCTTCCAAACGTCAGCGTTGTAAGAACCGAGAAGGCTTGCTAGGTACCCCACCTCCCTTGGCCATCTAAGCACTAGGACTGCATCTCTTCTCTCTAAAAGCTATCAGGTGAGAACACAAGGAAAATAGAAATATTCTTTCAGTAAGTATTTCCATACAGAACTTTGCCAAGAGGTTACTAGTACTAAGATATCAAAGCATGTATGGATACTTATTCAGGAGAAATGAAAGCCGTTGCTCATACACATGTAGCATTTGCTCTTCGGCATCATGCAAGGTCTGACATAGTTTACAGTGCCTCCACTGTGCTTCGTGCTGCAGAAACCCAGAGCAGAGACAGTCACAGCTTACACTGATCGCTAAGGAAGGACTGAAACTGCAGCACAGCAAAACTCGCATCCTTTAAGTATTCATCTAGCTTGTCATGGGGTACTTTTGTCCAGACTCAACAAGGGGTTCAGCAAACATTTAGTGTAATGATTTAGAAAGGACTAGGAGGGGAAGGGAAAACCTGGGTTCCTGATTCCTCAAGACCAAAATATTGACCCAGAAGGTGGTTCTGCTGATTGCGCAGTGCTCAATGCTTCCAAAGAAAAAGAAATCCAACTCGAGCCATGCTTTCACAGGCAGCTTGGCCCGTAACCTCTCCTGCTCCATGGAGGGGCAGAGGCCGACTTGCTCCTCTCTGACACGTCCCGCTCCCGTGCTGCAGCCTCCCCAGCCCTGCCACCACCCCGTGCAGCAGCACGCCGGCACCCCCGCGCAACAAAGGAGGCGAGCATCTGGGCTCCACGGGCAGACAAAAAGCAGCTCTTTCTGTTCTCCACCCATTTTGGGGCTGTACCAGCTGAATTGAGCAGCAAGCTACTTTTGTCAGTGCTCTTAGGCTGCAGCCTGGCACACCAGCTCATTTGCTGGCCAACTTGGTTTTTAGACTTTTGACAATAGCTCAGCATTTTGAATGCTTAACACATCATATATTCTATTGTGGTGCTTCTGATTTCCAATTCATTTTGGGTACTGATTTTTCCCAGTCGTGGCAAGATTTACAGGCTGGCAAAGCCTTAACAAAATGATTAATGGGAAATATTTCTGGATATTATAGCAGAGCTCAGTTTAGATAGAAAAAGAGTCCTATATTTCAGTTGTCATGCTGAAACTGACAAATTCCTATTACTGTTAAAATGCTTACTAAAATTTGTGGGGGGTTTTTTTGTTTGTTTTTTTACTTTCTGTAACTTCTCTCCTAAAAAAACTTAAATTCCACAGTAGCAATATTAGTGCAGTTATTGTGTCATCAGTACCAAAACAAGTTGCTATTTTAGGAGTATATAGATCTTCCTGGCTGTAAAAAAAAAAATTAAAATGCCTTGGGCTAAATTTAGCTCACACAGTTTTAGCATTTATGTGGGAAAGGAAGGCATTTTGAAATCATGGTACATCTAAGGTCAGCGTGAGCACTTTCCAGATTTCAACAGGCCAGGATTTATTCCACTCATATTTGCTGAGTTGAAGCAAAAAAACACATATGTAGAATCAAATCTTCTTGCTTGTTTATATAATATGCTTTCAGCTGCACATAAGCATACCATGCACTAATTTTACAAACAATTTGAAACTAATTTAAACCCTGAATGAAAAATATTCTGAGTACCTCAACAGAGAGTTGCAATCATCATTATTCTCCTTGCAGCATACTGAGACAGGACTGATCCCATCTGCTCAGTCAATGAAGCCAGAAACCCAACTTGGGATAACATGAAATCTGGACTGGTTTCCTGCTTGTGTCAAGAAGATCTATTCTCTAGGACAAAACCAGAATGGTTCTTAATCTTGAAGTCTACCTTAATAAGATTATAGCTAAGATTTGAAAGCCTGCACAAACAATTTCACTAGACATCAAGATCATCACTTTAAGAGACTCCACATGCTACATGATACACAGAAAATAAGCCTAGAAGAGTTATGTCATCCATTGCCCTGCTCCAAGTCAAGAGAGGGATACATAACCAAACCTAAACTGGTGCTTTTAACCTATCACTAAAGGCTTCCAATGATAGAGAACAGACCATCTCCTTGTCTAACCTGCTCTAGAATGAAAATTCAGCTAACTCCTTAGTTTGCTCTCATTAGGAGACAGCAAACAGCAGGTCACCTTTGTTTACAGCAAACTTTCACATACTGTAGATTAATCGCCTCAACTTCTCATAGCTTGTGTTGTCTAAAATAGAGCAACAATAAAACAGATCTAGAATTGCCTACATCTTTTTCAAAACATGGTTCCCAAAAGAGAACTTCCAGAACTGTAATAATGTCTTGCATAGGACCACCCTATTGATTCACCCAAGAGCAATCAAGGAACAGCAAGGTACCAAAGCTTTATGTTCATATGTTTATGTGGTTTGTGGTCTGCTAACAAGGTCTAGAACATTTTTGGAAGTATTGCTGCCTATCCAGTTTTTCCTCATTTTATATCTAATCATTAAATCTGCCTTTTTTATTCTTATGTGTAGCATCACCTGGCTGGGGCTAAATGAACCTGGCAGATGTGTCATCATTGCTCACTGGTTCCCTTTTTAACATTGTGTGGGAAATTAACATTCTTGTAAATAGATCTTTTATGAAAATAGGCCACTTTACATCAGAAGCCAATGGACCAGACAATCAAGTAAACATCAATAGCTGTTGCCACAACAGCTTTACTACTAATTCACATCAGCTTTAGTAATGCATTTTCTTTCATTATTACCATTTGATTGATATTAAGCACTAATTAGCCTCAGTTCTTCACCAACAGACTCCTGAACAGACAGCGAGGACATGTAAAGCAATGAGGTCAGGACTGGCTGTTCTACAAGTAATAAGCTATGTTTGGGATAATCACAGTAAGGAAATACTGCATTTATTTATGTTTTTAAATCAACTCTATTCTTCAGAGGGGAGTTACACTGTTTGAATTCAGACAAGATACCATTGGAGTCAATTAACTCATCTGGTTATCTACACAAATACAACAAAGCCAACAAACCAGCATCTATGCAGAAACACCAAACAAAGACTTCAATTTTTCCAGTGGGCAAGAGCCTGGAGCATTATATAAGATTTATGAGAGAATAAACTTGGCTCATTCATTCTGCCTAATTGCTTGATACTATCACAGTGGAAACCTGAAGACCACAAGCTGTACGGGGGTGAAAGTATCACATAGATGCAAGTTTAAACCTCGCACTGAAAACCTTCCTCTTTCAACAAGAGGTCTTTCAAGACAGGAAAACAGAAGTGACTGGATATTGTTTGCTACATTGGTTCTGTGACTTCTGTTACAGACCTTGTCCTCCTTTAACCAAGAAAAGGCACAGGAGCCCATCTAGCTAGAGCACAACAGCCTCTTTTGACCAAAGCCATAAAGCAGGGTAGTTTTTTTTCCCCCTCCTTTCCCTCACAAATACAAAAAATAACTGTTCTGGAGTTGTATTTAGATCTTGAGCAAGTCAGTGCTGATTGCTGACACAGGCATTGAAATTTGAAAGCTTGCTGAACTCCTTTAAAAAAACAAATGTGCTTGAACTCCCCTACTGAGGGGCAGGGTGGGTGAGGGAGGGACTTCGAGTGTATTCAAATCAAGAAATGTGATTTAGACCTATAACAGAATAGGAGGATGAATTTTACATTTATTTCACTGTAGCTGCTGAGTTATACATCCCTGCAGCATCATTACAGATTGAGAAGACCCAGTCTATTACATTTCCAATGATATTGTTAGCATACATGGAGTCAAATAGGATCATAAAACAGGATGATCTGGCTCCTGATTGCAGCAATGACACAGCAGAGGTCCAAATATTTGCTTTGCTGCCTGTAATATGGCAGTTCAATGAACATTTGAAGGTATGTAGCACAGTTGGCACTGAACATTTGTGTCCAACAGCCCATGCCAGTTACATATCCATGTATCTGCAGTAAAGGCGGCTTCTGAACATGGGGGGTGAGGCTGATTGTTTTACAGGAATACATTCACCCGCAACACCTCTGTTCATTTACATTCTCACAAACACTATGAGAATAACAGGCTGGTTACCCTGCTGCTTTGTGGACTTTCATATCTAGGTCTGTGTTCATGCTTCAGCTTCAAACATCCCCCCACAATTATCTCAGGACCTTTGCCAGTTTGTAGGGGCAGCAGAACCAAGATAGGAGCATTTTAGATCATCTAGTGATCAAAAAAGCAGGGCAGAAGAGTTCTCAATATTCCTCTTGAAAAGAAAAAGAGGTAAACCATAACTGGTTGTATACTTCACAGGAATATTTCTAGAGTGACTTCTTCTAATGGACAAAATACTCACCTGAAACATCCAAGACATACTTAGCAAGCAAAAGCAATAATCTCAGCTGGGACCAAAATGCATGCAACATATTCCATTAGGGGATTGCTTGTCAGTTAGTGTATGATCTAGTCTAATACATAGTCCCTTGGAAACATTATATTTGATAACAATCCTAAGGATTGATTAAATTGCCTCAGATAAGACTATCGGCTTCCATCAGGTTAGCTAGTTATGCTAACACTGTGTGGCAGCAGTTACAAAGCAGATCGATGTGAGAATTTCTATAGAAGTTTTGAGGATAAAACAGCAATCTCATTTTTGACTCTTAACATGCTTTCTCCCCTCCC
>VXAL01005999.1:416058-497196 GCA_013399475.1 Chauna torquata | reverse complement strand
GGGGGGGGGGCACAACAACACACACAAGACATAACCCACCTCCTTTACAAGATGCACTATTTATTTATGGCTTATTATTTATTTATTGCTTATTAGGTATCAGATCCTTCCTGGCTAACACAAAGATGAGCACACCAAAGACAAGTGAAGAGCAAGTTGCAGGTACAATAACATTGCAGACTACCTACTGCCTCTTGACACACTGGAGAGAAAAGCACCAACAGCAAGGGAATCCAGCCCCTTGGTACTCTGCAGCCTTACAAAGAAGGCTAACAAATTGCAAAAAAAACACAGTTAAAACCATTGCAGATGCTCCTTAACAAAAACTGCTAACAGCTCCTGCTGTCCCTTGCTTTAAGCTGCTGGCAGCAGAGGAGGAAAGGCAGCTCCTTAGGCCAGCAGGTCAGCTCTGGGGGCTTCACCCCCTGCCCACGCTCCAGTGTAGCTGGTTGCTATCATGGTACATACCAAAACACAGAGGTGATAACAGAGTGCTGCTGGAAGAAAGCTAAAAGGACAGAGCATCATGCATGAAAAAAACAGGATAACATCAGCAGTATAAAGGCAGGATGCTCATGTCAACTGACAAATGATTTCTCAAGAAAGAGGGTGGAATATCTTCCAACAAAAACAGATTGCTAATATCTATACTGAAAATTTTGATCCTAAAACAGGGTTAGAGCTTGGACCAGCAGGTGTACTTCTCATAAGGTGATAATTACTTACCTTTCCACACAAGAAAATACCCTACTTTATCAATGGGGGCCAGGCACCAGCACCACACTGCTGCTCTGGGTGTATGGGTGCAGACACCTTTAGGTGCAGGCCTCTCATACATCCCTCCCCCATACATACCAATTTCTGAAATACAAGACATCTCTAACAGGGCAGACTCCATTAGGAGGCGCATACTGAGACCTCCACACAGCATGCTGGCTCCTGCATATCCTCACCTGAGGATGTGAGCCACCCAGATGGCAGCCCCAGCCCTGCCTGCCTGACACCCCCACAGAGGGGCACTCACTGCAGCTGCTCCGTGCCTACCTCAGCACTTCAGAGATGGCTGAGGCCCTGCAGCACAGCACATGGGGGTGCTCAGGGCTTTCTTCCAAACCCCTCAGCTTTGAAAAGCCTCCAGCAGCACCAAACAGCTCTGCTCACCTGTACCCCACAGCCCATCCCTCTCTCACCGTGCCTCGATACGTCCCGAGCAGCACAAGCCCCTCCAGCTACCCCCAGCCTTACCGATACCCCAACCTACCTGAGCACCACAGGCAACCCACCATCACCAGCCGCTGTCCTTCGTATTTGCCGCCGTGAGGGTTTAATGGCCCGAGGCAGCTGCGCGGCCGGAAGGGCGGCCCCGCCCGGCCCGGCTAAGTGCCGCCTTGCCCGCGACGGGCGGCACGCGGCGGGGCTGGGGTTGCCGCCGCTTTCGCAGCCGCCGCCTTGGGGAGCGCCTCAGCACCCGCCTCGGTGGAGCCCGCCCAGGGTAGCACCGGGTAAGGGGCTGCTGTCTTCCGCGGGGGGTGCCGGCTGCCTGCGTGCCGAGCCCTGCTTCCTGTGGGCGCCTCTTTTCTGTGTGGGGGTGGGATGGCAGGACCTGTGTCTTTCGCTAAACCGAGTGGTCTGGGAGAAATAGAGGGGCTTTTAGGGGCACAAATTATTCTTCCCTGCGCAGTGTGCTAGCTGCTGACATACACATCTTGTGCGAGGCATGGAGACAGGAGGCCTGGAAGGAGAGGTGCTTGCCAGCGCAGAGCAGGCCTGCAGAAGCAAGGGAGGCAGCCCATCGGAGACACCTGTGAGCAGGGGCCCGGGTGGGGCGCCGTTACCTGGGCTGACAGACAGCCGTGTTGTTGCATCTGTGTTCCCCTGGAAAACACCCTGAGACTGCTGAGGCCGGCCTGTGGGAGCCTGTGCCTGTCAGCTTGGCCGCCAGTGCAAGCCTGGTGAAGCTGATGTCGCTGAGGGGTGGTTCCAGGCTCTGCACGGCCCGTTGTGGTAACTGCTGCGTGGGTGTCTGTGCGCTGCCGTGGGCACCCTGACTGAGAAGCCTGGCTGCTCTGTGCCCATCCTGCGTGGCTGCGAGCTGGGTCTGCTGCTCTGGTGGCTGTCCCTCAGCGTGGTGTGCCCGTGCGGTGCCTGGCCCGCTCCCTGTGAGCGCAGCCTGGGGCTGGGTGCCTGCAGGCCGCGGCTCCAAGCCCTCCTCTGGCCTGGAGGAGGAGGAGGAGGATGGGAGCAGGTCAGCGTCCCCAGAGCGTGTGCGGAGAACAGCTCGCTTGTGGCAGCCCCTTGTGCACTACTGGAAATGGAGCTGCTTAATGAGTGTTGTATTCCTATAAGGTTTTATCTGCTTCATTTCCTGAGACCATTTGAAGATATTAATTGATAAATGAGTGCAGGCTAGGGCTATACAATAGTTTTTGTGGTTCCCTCCTCTTGCGTTATGGTAAATGTCCTTTTATGTACCTTTATGCTATTTTTTTCATGGCATAATGGATGATTCTGACCTCCTTTTGTTGAGAACATACTTGCCTCTGGCTTCTCCACAGAGGTTAAGGTGGAGAAGATTAGCCTTGTTTTCTGCTTCAGATGTAATGCTTTCCTGTAAGCAGCTGTGGGCTGGACTGCAGAGTCACTATTTCAATGTTTTTAAAAATGCAGGAGCTGCAATTCAGTTGAAAGGTTTGGTAATCATGAATGAAGGAGTAAGCTTGTTACTTTGTCCTGCTTCCTCAGGGAAATCTAAATGTGGAGCACTAGTTTAAGTAAAAACATAGGGGCTTTGGGCTCTGTTTGTAGCACATGGTTTTTTAAAAATCTGTAACAGAAATTTTTAGGCATAAATGACAAATATGGCACAACGGGAACCCCCAAGAAAACTTTTTTCCATGTGCAATTTAAAACATTACAGGCAACGGGAATTGCTGCTGATCCAGAGGGGTTTGGATGGTCTGAGACGCAATGGTCAGGGCTCACACACTGGGGTCAAACTGGGCAAGTCCACTTCCTTTCCGCTGATAAAGTGCTGATGTCTTTAGTGGAGTTACGAAGATGGTAAATGTACTGTTCTTCTAATGACAGGAACTGAATGCTTGTCAAAGCGCTTGACATGAAAGTTACCTAAAGATTCTGCATGTTCATATAGTCAGTAACCTTTTACAAGAATATAAACCCATAGGAGTGTTTCCAGTTATTTATCCAACAGTGTAAATTTACTTAGGAAAAACATGACCAAAGAGAATCCCCTCATGGTTTATGCGGATGGAATACATTATAAGTTTTTGTATTAGACTTGGAATTCATTCTGTTAAACTATAACTTTACCTTTGCAAAAAGGTGGGGAAAAAGAAATCTGGATATTGCCATGTGCAGAATACCTTTGTCAGAATCCTGTCCAGTGCTCTTGCTGTGAGACAGGTTCTCAGAAAAACTTTTTTGTGAAGGATCTTGGGATGGGGAATCTTTCTGAGATGTAGAACTGTTGTTGTAATACCCACCACTTTAATTGGACATTTTGGCTCATGTGTTTCCATACTGCTTAAAAATTTGACTGATTAGTTTTTATGATGTGGGATGTATTGCTGCCTGTCTTATGGCAGTATTCTTTATAATTATTTTAAAAGTGTATTTAGGTCTTATGAAAGGTGACAGATTTTTAGCTGTAAACAGTGTGGTTTTTTCAAAGCCACTTGAGGGGAAATTACGCACCCAAAAACTCATCAAGCAGGTGTAAAAAGTTTTAGTCTTATAGAGGACTGAAGATAACAATCCTATGTCCCTTATATGGATATTGAAAAAAATCAAAAGTACTTTCTTTCTTTGAAATAAAAAATAAAACTTACTAAACATTATTTTGAATGGTATAGTTTCAAAAAAATCTGTTTATCCAAGACTTTTCTGACATGGAGATACCTGGATGATTGGTCTCTGTGATTCAAAGCAAGTCAGGCCAAAAAGAGACTTAAAGCCCAACATTTAGTCTCCAAAAGGCTGTCATGTGGAAAAAATCTTTCACAACAGCCTTCTGAACAGCATGGCTTGAAAAGAACAGCATGTTTTGACCTACTCTAGTCTGCAGTAACTTTCCTGTGCTTCCCCCCTGTAGGCTTGCCTTCCAATCGACAGTGATAGTTTTCATTCCTCTTCAGTCTTTGGCCTTTTTGTTGGGGCTAGCAGTAGGAGCACTGCTTGGGCATAGTACATCTTTGTTTTATTGCAAGCCTGGTCAAATACTTTCAGGAAGGCACTTTACACCTCTAATGCTTTCTCCAGCTCTGTGAAAGGGAGAAAATGCTATTGTATTGTTAAATGTTTGTGCAATCTGCTTAGAAGAAGCGAGTATTATTGAATGCCTTTTGATCTGTGAAAAATCATTATTGTAATACCACCAAATTGCTTTGCATGCTGCTAGTCACCACTTTCTTGTATTGGTGAGCTTATTCTTCCAAGCTTTCATAATATGTAAGATTTTCTGCAATGTATTACAACTATATGCTCATGTATAGTATTTATAAACATACAGAGAGTGTGATAAAGAGAATAAAGTATTTCAATTTCTTTTAAGAAATTAAAACAGAGTATTTTAGTAGCTTCATCTGTTTGCTGTTGTGACCTGATATTGTCCTGGGAAAGAGCACAAACAAATGCTGTTTTGGTAACTGGGTGCATGAGAAGCGATTGTTTTTAGCTTCGTTCATATCTCTTTTTATTAACTTCAGGCACGATGCAAATCATCAGCAAACAGATGTGTAGTCTTTGGATTACCTTGTTTATGCTATGTATGTATGAAACAACATTGTGAAAAGAAACACAAATTTCTTTTTAGATCTCCCAAATTTACATGTCAAGAATTCAAGTCTGATTTAAAAGTAATTCTTGTTCTTTGCTCATATCTCATGTGTGTGCTCTGGATTTTGAGGTTGGAGTTTTCTGTAACTTCTTCCATGATTGAGAAGAGTTGCAGGCTGAGGCATGTTAGAAGTAGGAAAGATCTCCCAGATATCCAGTAAGAGAATTACTTTATCAGTATGTGTTTCCAAGAGTTTTTCAGTCTGCTTCAATAAGACCGAAGTGATTGTTTCACCTGCTTCCCCAGGAACCATATATTTGTTGTTCTCAAAATTTTGCGCTGTATTTAACATATGTATTTGTTCTCATACTACTTATGTTCAAATAACTTCTTCTCTATGGTGGTGTTTTATAGCTGCTTAGTATATTTATTTTACTTGGTAAGTGTTAATTTCTGATATCTTTTTTACATTCTACTCAAAGAGAAACTAACACTTTGTTTCTGTTGTTAATCTTGGGAACTTTGCTCCATCTCACTGTTGTGTTGGGGAAGCGGTGGCTATGTTGTGATGTTGCCAGTCTGGTCAGATCTGGGTCATGTGGAAGAGGATTAATCTGCCTGTTTGAGTGGCATGTGCACACCCGCTACCCCTAGAGTCATGGCCATCTTTGCTTGTGTGAGTATTGCTGCATGATCTTGATCAGCTCACTGTCTGTGTTTGCCCTTAAGCCTAGTTCACTTCTAGTATTGGTCTATATCCTAAATCCTTGTTCCCCTATTCCTTTTGAAAAGGCAGCTTTTCAAGTGGAACAGTAGGCTTTTGCACAGTAAGTCCAAAGGTAGTATTTTTCTGCCTGCTTGATATTTACCTTATTGCCCCATATAAAATCTTCCTTCCCTTTACTCAGAGGTATGGTTTTCAGCTCTTCTGCATCCTTTACGAACAACTTCCAGTTATTTTTTCAAAGTCTCCCAGTGAAGACCAAAGAGTACTGAATTACTCACAGATCTTTATTGTTCCTGGCTGTTGTTTTCTAAACAGTGGATTCAAGATAAAGCAGTCAGTGTTGCAACATGTAGCCTAGGATGGGCAATTTAGACAGGCATTGCTGTGTATGGCAGAAATGGGAGAGGGTGAAATGCCCCACAGGCCACTTCTTGCTTTATCCTGTTTGCTTGACCAGTGTTCAGCAAGGATGGAACTTCTTCTATTGTGAATACCAACTATTTTTTAACTACCACTTATAATTTTTTGGCTTCTGGATTTGGTATCTCTCGTTTGTGCAATAAGCTGGTTTTTTTAAGATAAACTTTATGAATTTACCACTCAAGAATAGTTAAGTTTGCAAAAGACTTGTGCATAACAGCTCCACTGCAGCCAATTAAGACAGTGCTCTCTGAGCATCTTTCTATTTGTAGGATTTCAGAAACTTTTGAAGCTAGTGATTCTGGAAAAGCAGCCTAGGTTACAGAGCTAGAGGAGCTGTATATTTCATAGAATTTTTTAGTTCAGTTATTTCCACTGTTCTGGTCTTTCCAGTAACTGGAGCATAAAGAATCATGTTCTACCTTAATGCATCTGAGGGAATACTTCTAATTTACCTTTAGTTTGTGAAGAAGCAGCAATGAAAAATTGAAAGCCATGACTTATTCTAGGGAATAAGTCCTCAAAAAATGTTGTGAACAACTTGTTTGGGTTTTAACTGGTCAAAATAGTCTTGAATGGAGACAGAACCAGAAACTTATTTCTGGTTACAAAATATATACTCCCTTTTCCTCATGTATTTTTTAGATTCTTGACTGGTTTGTACTCAGTCCTCATGATCGCAAAGTCTATTTCCATACAGCTGTGAATGAAATGTCACAGCTCCTTATGTTGTAGTAACAGCAAAATGGAATCAATAGACTTTCTTTTTTTTCCTCCAAGTATTGATGAGTAACACACACTTGTGAGTAAGTTGCACTTTCTTCCCTTCAGGCAGCAAAATAAAAAAAAAAAAAAGAACAATCATTGACTCACTAAGTGATTTTTAGAGACACTTAAATTTCAGGGCAGAGAAGCATTCCAATTTAAAAAAAAAAAGAGTCTTGGGACTTTCAAATCATTTGATCTTTGTCCTGTGGTTGTAGTATAGGTTGTGGTATAGTATTAGTAATAATTACCTCTGTCAAAGCACACAGTTTCCTAGAAGCCGTGGCAAAAAGACAATAAGAAATCTTTTCCCAATTACAGTATCATCACAGCAATGCCCAACATGGAAAATATTCATGTTGTGAGGGTTTGGGATGTACTCGTCCTTGGATTGCACTGTAACCTGCTGAATTTAAGCTTCAGAGCATTTTTCAGACATGTTCCTGGTGAACAGAGGCTCCTGTCCAACTGAAATTAGTCCTTTGAAAGGCTTCAAATTTTGCAGAACTAGCTAGAACACAAAGCTGCCTTTGGAGCTTGGTTTTGCATAGTTTTGTACATTGAAACATTCCTGGAATTATGGGATTCCCCACCAACTGTGCATCTTGGCAAGTGTGGAAGGCCATTCCAAGGAGGTAGTTGTTCTCGAGGCATACACACTCATGTGTGGGTGGTGGTTGTAAATCAGAACAAACCTGTCTGGAGTTCCCTTCCCACCTTGTGCATTGACCTTGACAGATAGCTTGCTGATCTCCAGAGAGCAGGAGTTGGTTGTCTGTAACCCTTCTCAGAGTGGTTGGCACCAGCAAACTACCTCTATCCCGAACAATTGCACATATGGGGTGTTCAGATGAGTTACATACTTCCAAAACATTTTGCCTTTGAAATCCCATTATGGCCATTAAGAAGGTTGATATTTAGTAATGAAATACTCTGTTTACCAACGTTGTTTATAAAGTATGGAAGCATGTGCTTGTCAAGCATTTGTGATTCTTCCTGATGAAGAGGGAGTTGGGGGACAGTGATTAATGATCTGCTGGGATGAAATTACAAGGAAAGATTAAATGTTTGTAAAACAGCTAACTGACAAAGGAAAAGGTCTATCTGTTTTCTAAGGGTATTTGAAACCTGAGAAGGGCATGAAGGGAAATTAAATAAGAAATTTCATTGTGTTGGGAAAAGGATTGTGGAAAGGGAAACAGACTTCTATGAACCCTTATGCAGAGACAGAAATGCTTTTGCTCTTAGTGTGTATCATGGTCAGCAGACATGCTATAGTCCTTTATGGAAACTTTTCTTCCCCGTAATTTTCTTCATGTAGAACAAGCCATTTTACATTTTGTGATCTAAAATGTAACACTTTCATCTCTGCCTTTCAGCCTCCTGAGGCTGAAACAGACGGATTAGAACTAGTAGCCATGTACTATGAGGATAATCTTTATCACACTACCCTTTTTCTCTTCCATAGGTGAGAGGAAGGGTAGTATGTCATGGGCTTTGGTATATTGCAAGAAACAGAATCAGTGCAGAGAATGTGAGCAGCTCAGCTATGATTTCCATTAAGTTCTATGGTCTCTTTTTTTAATTGAGGTAGAATGGCGATTTTTTGAAATACCAATTGCCCAATGTTGAAATTTATGAGAATAGCAGATCAAAATTGTTCAGTGAAGAATAATCATCATTTTTTAATGTACAGATAGCTTTATTGGAAATTGTTTCGTTCGAGATAGAAGATATGTGACTGACAAATGGAAAACTGAGGGTTTTTTGTGGTTATCGTTCATCTGAAAGTTCTCTAATTCTTTGTATTACAGCACAGAGTGTGCAGCTTATCTGCACTATTGCTGTCCCAGTAGAAGGCTATATGTCTTTGGGGCCTCTCTGTAAATTTGTTTGAGCAGTTAAAACTCATGCTGCAGTAACTGGTAAAAATCTGTGATTCCTTTGCTCCCATTTTTAGCAGTTTACAATTCATAAAGAAGCTAGCGAGGTTCATGCAGCACTGCATGTAACTGCAGAGCTTGCTCCCTGATTGCTTGTGACATCCTCCCTCGGATGCCACAGAGCAGCAGAGGAGGGCTAGGGCTTGCACAGTGTGCCCCTGGGAGGTGGAACCAGTTAATTTGGTGGAAGTCAGAGAAGTAAAAAAGAATGAACTCTTTCTCTGCCAGACCAGAAGAAACAGAGTGGTATCACAGAGGAAAGGTGGCTTTTCTTTCGCTTCTCGGTGTGAAGGTGTCCAGATAAAAACATACGTTTCCTGACTTCCCCACCATCTGTTCTAACCTTCATGTGTACTTCTTGCGTCTGTAGGGAGTAAAAGTGCTAACTTCCAATCTAGGTACCTAGCAGTTTTGCATATGGTGTCAAACTGACACCTTTTAACTTGAAACCTGGTTATAGGAAATGAGGAGCCTTGATGACAAATGTTTCACTGTATTATAAGGGAAACGCTTTTGTTTTCATTGCCAGGAAATTTTCCAGGCCTTTGCCGTGAGGTTTTGGCAGGGTTGACCACTTAGTAATTACTTACTGATTTCCTCCAAAAACTGCTGAGAAAAATAATATGGTTTTGAGGACTTGAAGAAGGTGTACTGCACTACAGTGTAACAGTCGGGACATCCGGCTGTGTTGTGTAACAGTGACTTCTTTCTGGAAGACCTGAGGCCAGGGACTAAATTTCCTGGATTAGCAAAACTGGCACAAATGTGCCAGTTATTTGAGGCAGGAAGGAGAGCATTTTGTATTGTCTTCAACCTGCTTCTAGATTCAGTGACCAGATCTAAACTCCAGAGAGCTGATGTCTTTGAAACTGAAGGATAGGAGGGGGCAATGCATGAGTTGTAAGTTACTAGGAGTAACTCGGGGTCAGGGTGAAGTGTGTAGATAACTGAAGTGGTCCAAAGTATAATCTAGTTATCTCACAGGCAGAACGTAACTTTTCCATCTGGCTTGGTTCTTTGAGACCTGCACGAGGGTCTGAAGACTTGTTTGTTTTTTGGTAGAGGATGATGAATTCTGTTCTTAGTCACAAGGATTGATTGCTTCGAGTGGGATATCAGACATGATGGATAGCAAGTCTGACCTGACATAGTGGTCTTTGCCTTCACACTGCATAATCTCATCATTTGATCCCTTTAAAATATGAGAAAATCTAGACACAGTTTATCAATAGTTCTTATAAAGTGAGATTCTCCTTTTCATTACTCAGAAATTGTTCTTTATTTCCATAGGTGCACCATTGGAACACTAAACCTATATGGTCAAAATCATTTTTATGTGCTTTACAGAAATAAATGATTTGGAAATGAAATCATGACTATATCTCTCCTGTGACAACTGAGTCATTTGCAGCTGTGCAAAATGAGAATTGACACTAAAAGCCTGGCATGATTTACGGGAAATGACAACTTCACTCTTGCGATAGTAAAGAACTATGTGTTTTATGAAGGGGAGGGGGGAACCTAGACAAGTACAAAGCTGCACATTTCTCATTTATCGTGAGGAACTTACAGGCATCTGTGTAAAGTCATATATGCATGACAGAACAGTACCTGAGAGTACTTTTTTGTATCTTGAATATGAACAACACTCATTTTTGCATTCCATGGATATTTCATATTCATACAAATCATGAATATTTATGTAATCAATATAAAAACTTGTGAATGCACAAAAGCAGAGCAAATGAGTCCAACAATAACGGAACTCGAGCCTAAGAGTGCTTGTCCTGCAGCAGTAGCCCGCAATGGTGGGAAGGAGTCAATCTGGGAGGACTCAGGCCAGCTGGTCTCTTCAAGCTCTCAGTTGGTGGATTCTTCTCCTTAATGTTTGGCTTCAAGAAAACACCTTCTTAGTAATGCTGGCATGTGAGCAGTAGGACATAACCATTCAATAAGCAAGCAATAAATTGAGATTGCTTAACTCTATTTTTTTGCAGGTGTTTACTTATTGGAGCTTGCCGTTTGGTTATTAGGTGAATTCAGGAATTCCTTTGGGTTCCTCACGCTTCGACCTTGTCATCTTATCAGACTGGCTACATTTCCTCAGAAGTAGACTCAAGCTTCAAGTGGGAGTCTAGCCTCTCTGCTAGCTCTTTCTCCTTTTCTTCTATATAAATACTACCTTTGCTATCCTTGTGTATGAACAGCAGCATGTAGTCAGTGTTCCTCATCAGGTTGCTTGGATGTATACCTGAACACCTCATCTCTTTGCTTGCTGGGATTCAGCAGTGTTAAAGGATCTGATTCTTTTTTGCACAAGTGTAAGTCTAGGGTAACTCCCCTGGGGACAGGGGCATTACCTGCTAAGAAAATCAAGACTAAGGTGCCCTGCTGCATTGATAGCTTCCCTCTCTGCTTTTGCAGCCCAGCCAGCTAGCTTCTGTGTGACCTCCTACTGCCTGTAATCTTAGGGCCTGACTCTGAGAGAGCTGCTTTGTTTTTGTGAACTCGGTCCTGACTTTTGCTTTGTTCTCAAGTTGTCACTCATTTGTGCACTGCTTATTGACTAAGATCTGACCCTGAGAAACTAGAGAGAAGAGGGACAGCAATAGGAATAGAACCCCTCTGACAGGTTTCCTCTGCCCCTCTCTTTTCAGTGTAATCACTACAGTAAGGCTTGGGAATACGGTACCAAGGAATACTAAGGAAAAGTCTGGTTTCTAAGGAGGCTGTTCTGTGGCTCAAAAGAAGTTGAGTGCAATCGTCTTTGTTCCTGACAACAGGGAGGCCAAGGGTAGATTCACCTTGTCTTTCCATATCATTGAGTGTGGGAATGCCTATCCTACAGCCTGCTGGCGACCAGCCCAATTCATCTGGCTGGATTTTTGCCGCCCTCTTTCCCACACATGTTTTGATTGTGAACATAGTGTAAATCAGATGAAATGTTTCAGGAGCTTGATTCCTGCAGCCTTCTTACTTGAGGCTTTCTGGGCCTGTCCTTATTGCTTGACCCCAAGAGGTCTTGGGATGACTTCACCACTAATCCACAGTTCTTGCAGATTTTTCCAGGCGTGGGCTGATGTACCCTTATGCATGTGCATTTCTGAAGTCTAACTTTCCTTTTTCTTCCTTTATTTTTGGCATATGTCGCAACATTTTGACAAATTAACTGTATTATTGAAATTACTGTCTGTTATGTAAAGATTATACCCACACGTGGCATTTGTTTGAATTCTTATTTTATTTCTGGTTATAATGCTCATGCCAGCCTAATTAAATGCTGTTTTCCTGCTGGAATGTAACATCGCCTCAGCCAAATAATTAGATTGGCTGATGATCTGTGACATACAATTTCTTTGTCTTTGCATTTGTAGATTTCTTTTGGGGAGCATAACTTTGTTCCAGGTCTGTCAGCAGACTGAAACTTGAGCACGGTCGGTAAGAAACGCTGCATGTCTGTGGGAGATGGCCATGACAGTTGCAAGGGTCTGGAGCTCCCACTGGGACGTGGCTTTGAAAAATGTTCAGCTTCTATTGTGTATTTGACTTTACCTTTGTGGCAGCTGTGAAAACAGCTGGTGTTTCTTTTTTTCCTGTATTTCTTTTCTTTCCCCTGCAAAATGTGAATCAAGCCCTAAATGTTTTATTATATGAAATCTAATTACTGTGGCTGAATGCATATCCTTTGTTTTGTTGAAAACAAAAAAACTTATGAAAGAAAAGTAATTATGTGAGGGGAAAATGTACTATCTCATGAGTGATGCTGCTGCTTTCAAAGCCTGGGTCCTCTTTTTACTACATTTCTTTGCCCTAATTCTTCTTTCTGTCTGAGCTGGACTTGAGACAGGACTGAAGGTAATGGGAAAAGCTTGTGCAGATTCTGGGGCTTGGTTTCAAGGCATATAATAACGGGCACAACTCAAAGCTTCCCATGAACCAGAGGAGGAAGCTTAAAGAGCTTGAGTGCACCAAACTTGAGCTATACTGTACACATACTGCAAAGTAGGTGCTCCGGCCCATCTGCCATGCTTTTTTAGTGGCATGACACGCTTGGCGTTGGCTGCCTTGTGCCATGTGAAATGGCTTCTGTCCGGCCTGGGAGCGAGCCAGCTGCAGCAGGGAGGAGATGGTGGGTCACCGTGCCACGTGGTGCTGAGCACGCGTGTCCTGCTGGGCAGTGCCAACGGGAGGGCAAGCGGGTGACAGCCCTGCGCTGCCAGGAGGTGTGCTGTGGGCCAAACACTGACGCTTCTTGCTACCTTCTGCTTTCTTCATTAGGTAGCACCCACATCTTGCTTTCCTCTGGGCAAGGCACAGTTTTCACACCAGGTGTAAGCTCTGGAGGTGCTGGGCAGGGTTTGTGCATGGTAGGACTTTTCTATTTCCTTTCTTTTTTTATTTGTAAAAGGATAGACTGGAGGAAAGCAGGCTTTTCCTAACTGAATGTATGCCTATGTACTTTATGAGGAGTCACTGCTGGCAAACAATTTTGGCAACGTTTTGTTTTTATACCATCTTAAAGTACAGGATTATCAGTTTGTTTTTACTGCTTGAATGCCTTTTCAAACTGGGAAAAAGTAGGTATTTTGCAGCAGAAAGACATGGTTAGTGGGGGTGTCCTGTTTGATAGGAGGTCCATTCTGAGAGCAATTTGGGTATCAGTTTCCATATGCAAGATTTTCATTACATATTTTATTTCTAAATAAGACTCTTTCATAAAAATGAATCTCTCTCACAGAGGCTCTCCCATGCTGTTTCCAGTATCATTCTGTATTAAAATGATGCAACTTGATAACAGCTTGCGTAGAAAATACTATTCAGCAAGGGAATTACTGTTATTCATGTTTGGTGCTGGCAGCAATGTCTCAGTACGTGTACCAGTGACAGGACTTTACCTGTCTTATAAAGTATTCTCACCCCAGCAGAGATAGCTGATGCTGCTCTGGAAGGTTCCAGTCTTACAGTCATTAAAATTGAGTCTCTCACTGTTTTTTAAAAGGATTGAGATTAGATCCTAACTTCATTGGATGCAGGTGCGATACCTTAATACAGGGGAAGGAGAAATCACTTTCTAGTTGACTGATTTATGCCTTAGAAGAGAGAATGGATCAAAGGAAATATCTAGGCTTACAGTGACTGATGAACAGTCCTATACAGCTACATGTTTTAAGTCCTCTATATAATGTTATATAACTAGGTAAGTCAAGAATACACAGGGGAAAAAATGTTTTTTCTTATTTCCCTTCATTACTAGTAAACACTATACAGCTAAATTATTTTTAAGGTCTTTCTTTTTAGAGAACGTGGCAGTGCTGATTTGAATTCTCATTCTGCCAGACATCTTTAGATCCTAAGTGAGCTTTGTCAAAACTTTTCCTTGGATAGGTAAGTGGTCACTTCAGATTAAGCAAAGAAATGGGTTAGAAAATGTAAAAAGAAATGGATTACTTTAGGAATTTTTCCTTAAATCTTTTTTTCTAAATGGTACTTTACAAACCCAAAAGCTTTCAAAGAATTGTTAAATATTTAAAGTTAATTCATTAGGAATACAAAAAAATATATTTAAGCCTTTAAATCCTTTCGTCTGCTGTGATGTGAACTCGAGGGTTTAATCATAGAAACCCTTGGATGCTTGCTGATGATGCACCTGTCAGCTTTCCGTATTGGTATAGAAAGCACAGTAAGTAAGGCTAATTTTGTGAACAGTCTCTTGAAATTTTTAGTGTGTTGAAATGAAAATACAAAATGTAAAGAATGTTATTTTAAAGGAATATGAAAAATTAAGCTACTGTATTAAGAGAGCAATTTGATTAGGAAAAATTATAAGTGTATATAATCTGATGTTCTTGCTATGTTCTAGGCAAAAAACTAAACTAGAAGAGCAGGATAGAGGAAGTGAGGGGAGAATTGGCTCCATAAGGAACATCAGGTCTTGTAAAACAGAGGGCTTGAAACTGGCAAGAAAAGAAATAACTTATTGGTGTTTGTTATGCACAGGCTAGGCTTTGTTGTAGCAAAGCTGAAACCTTTTTAAGGGCCCGCCGATCTGTAATCCATGCCCATATACCTCTCCCGCTGACCTGCACTCAGGTGCCTGGCAGACCCTGGATCCCCTGCGGTGCCTGGGCGCGCCTTTCCCTCGCTCTGTTTGGGCTCGCAAGCTGCTTTGTGCTGCGCTGCACTTGCGTGGTTCCTAACCCGCGTGGTTCAGCGTCTCCCGGTGTGTGGTTTTCCAATTAAAACTGATTGTTGTGCTAAGTTATACTGCTCCTCTGACTTCTCTGTGAGCAGCCACAGGGTAGCCCTACCACAGCCTTGTGTTGTCAGGGTTTACCTCCTCATAGTGAAAGCTTAAACATCGAGCCAAGATAGTCTGTCAGAAGTGGGGAAACTGGGACCAACTATATGGAATCCCTTTACCTTTTTTCCCTAAAAATTGGTTCTCCCCCTCAAAGGGATCTTTGTTTCTCTCCAGTATGCTGGGGATGGTGAAAACCAGAATTAGCAGACAAGCAAATCTCTTAATGTAGCTGGAATTCTTTGTATTAACAGTGAGTAAATTATTAGTAACATCCTCATGGTGGTCAAACTTAGTGCATCTTTTTAACTGCATGTTTTATTAGAGTGTCTCCTTTATGTAAATTGTTATTGCTGTGCCTGTTAACGATAACTGAAGATTTCATGTCAGGCATCCTTCACCCTTGTTTGGATTAGGCTGTGAATGTGCTACATACAGGCACCCCTGCTCCCGCAGAGCTCTAAATTTGCACTAAGCAAGCTGTGGTGGGCTGTAAACTTCATTGGTGCTGTTTAAGTTTTGCTACATCCTGAAAAACCGGGAGATCACTCATATCTTTGTAGGTTATATTCAATGGATCTGGTCAGATCCAATGGAAATTCTTTTTATGCTCATGCTAGCTTTCTGAATTTCTGCTCTGATGATAACCTACCTAAACCAGTACTTTTTAGATTTTTTTTAAACTCTGGAATAATTTAAAATCATTTTAAAATAGTGGCTAAGTAACCTCCCACAGTACTTGTGAGAAGGATCAGTCAGCTTTGGTATGGAAAAGAAATTAAATTCAGCAAAGAAGGTCTTAAAAATATTTTCTTCCATTTTTGGATAAGACTGTATAGATATATAGCTATATGATGTGTAAAATAAAGACAAATTGTGATGACAGCGAAGAAAAAGAGGTTCTTAAAGTTTTTTGCCAGGTGCTGAGCCTCAAGTAGGATAAAATCGAAGTGAATGAACCTTGAAGTGAAAGCTGAGACAGGAGGGAGGCAAGTGCAGTAAGACAACTGGATGTGTTGATTCAGAAAACTTTAATTGAGAAATTTTTCAAATAGCCTAGAAGACCAATGTCCAAGTTCCTGCAGCGGAGCTGCAGGCCAGTAATATATAGCCAGGAATATTCTGCCAGTCAGGCAAGCTAGCTTCTGTAGAGACTTCCACGAATCTTCTAAGTATGACTTAACTTTCATTTTTAGTGGGTAACACTCCTTCAAGCTGGTCCTTGGAACAGTTGCTTCAGGCTGAGGCCTGCCAAGCCCTAAGCAGACGGTGGGGTGTCCTGTCTGGCAGCCTCCCCTCTCAGAGCACCTTGCTGTATGAGGCACAGGGCAGGGGAAGAGCAGTAAATACCAGCTGATGTTGGAGAAAGCAGACCTAAAAGTGCCTTCCGCTACAGAAACTGCAGGAGAAGGGCTGCCATGGGGAAGTATTTCCCCATTACTGCTTGTTGAAATAAATGAGAGCACTGGTGACAAACTGCATAGATTTGTGTCCTTTCCTCATTATCTACCCCTATTTCAGACTAGAACATCCCCAAACTGCACAGTAGGCAAAAACCCCTGTTGTGTGCCAGGGACTTGGAGCTGCTAATGAATGCTGATATGGAAGTGCTTCAGTAGTTTTTTCATGTAAATGGGATTGACAGTAGGTCAGTGACAAACATGTAAAGGAAGGCAGACATTTAAAGAAAGTGATTTAGTGAAATAATTTGTTATTCTTTTCATACAATAAAAGAAAAGGTTCTGAAAATGTAAATGAAAGAAGACTGCAACAGTCTGGGAAGCTACAAGACTCTGCGTGGGAAGATGGCATTTGAATCAGTTAGATAACCATCGCATGAGAGAGAGCCTTTCAGCTGAGTTTTGGTAGGCAAGAGCATTGCTTTTTTTTTTCCCATTTCCTTCCCCTACCCTCCAATCTAATACACGAAGAAGAAAAACAGGGTTTGGGGCATGTTATTCTCACTCGTACCTACCACAGTACAGTGATATGAATTCCATACTATGAGCCCTGCCTAAGGTCTGTAACTAGTCAGACTCTCAGCTGGTACAGATTGCTGAACCTCATGGCAGTCATTGTAACAGGACACTTACATGAGTGGTCATCTTTGTCTTGTGTTATATACCCTGGTGGGTAGAACAGTTTTGTTTCTTTTTAACTTCTGGTTTGTCATTCATTAGATATTCAGTAGATGGATTTCTTCTGAGATCACCCTGTACACTGTAGCTATGTTTCACAGTGTGCAGCAACTGCAGGTACTCAATCTAAAGCAACTCAAAGGCTGTCCACAGTACCAAAGGAAGAATGTAGTTGGGAGAATCAGTTTCATAATTAAAGGTATTTATAAAAGGCCACCTGAAAAGGGACATGTCTAAAGCCAAAATTCTATTGTCTTCATGTCTAATATGATATTGAAAATGGGTGGTTGTTTTTATGAAACTGCTTCCGTAGCTTTATCGAGAAGGAAATGTCATTGGAAAACAAAGCAGTATTGCAAGATTTTCTGTTTGTATGTAAGAAAACCATTTTTCCAAACAAAGCCTGTGTGCTTTAAACATTACACAAAGCTGAAGGTTAGTATTTACTGCTTCAAAATATAATACAAGTCTCCTTGAAAATGGGAAGGTGAGTACTTGTGTGATTATACACATCTCTCTTGTATCTGCTGCATAATACAAAATTCAAAGTTACTCTGATTAGAGGTTTTTAATGATCAGAATAATTGCCTTTAGCTGCCTTATACTAAATGTCTGTGTTCTGCATCAATATGCATGTGAACTAAGTGCATGACTCCCTCATGCTCTGAAATGATTGCATCCCTTAATGTGTGAGGGCTTGCTCCTAAGGGATACTGAGTGCCTTTGCTTTCATTGACTGCCATGTGTTCAAAGAACTGAGATCTTCTCAGGAGCTACCGCTGAGTCTCTCTGGACCAGGACCTGAAAACATTTGGAACAAGCCACAGAGCAAAGCTGTCTTAGGACATGATCTGTGTGGGCCCTGTAGGGGTCAGTTCTTTACCGTTTCCATTAAATGAAATGCCCTCTTCAGGTGGCAGAAAGTTGAAAGCAAATTAGTCTATGAACATTTGATTTTAAATTCTAGCATCCTCAAGGAACTTCTCATTTCCCTTATGAGAAGCCTTTTTCTTCCCTTCACAGGTTTCCAGTCCCGCAAAATATTTCCAGACTTTTGTTTTTTTCTTCTAACCTGCTTCAGTCCCTAGGGAAAAAGCCCAAAGGGACAGATCAGTCCCTTGGGACCACAGAGATGTTGCTCCAAACCCATATTCTTCTGAGCTCACACTGACAGGTTGAACCTTGGTGGCAGGAGTCCAAGATGGGCTGTGATCAGGGGCTTTCAGCTGTCCTGTGGCTGTCTTCCAGCATTTCATACTGGACACAAGTGAGCGTTCACTGACTGTGGAGCTGAACCTTGGGGTCCCGTCTCTTCCTCCTGGTTCATACATGTATAAAGTAGAAGAGTTCTAACAGAAGGAAGGGGGGAAAAAAAATGCAAGAGTAGTTAATAGGCTGAGTGGGTACTTACTGGGATATGCAAGACAGGTCCAGTATCCCAGTCAGACTCAGCCAGAGCAATATGGGTTAATTAGAAACTAGATGAAGCTCTAGCAGTCAGAGGTATTATTGGCTGACCTGGATAGAATCTCCCTTCAGGGCTAAAGGCCTACTCCCTTCCACACCCCTGCCCTGCTCAAGTTATTAAAATTAATATTAAAATGTTTTTGTTTCAACTTACCAGCTTTTTCTCATGGAAAAATGCTCTGTCACAATATTCACCATTAGTTCTGCTTGTCAAGCTGAAGCTGTAAGTCTTGTTTGGGATTTAGAGCTTGATGAAGATGATGGCTAGATTGCTTGGGTTTTCATAAGGCCAGCTGGTATCTTTCTCATGCTGATGGTTCAGATGTTGAAAATATTGGGGCACTACAATAAATGAGAGAATGTTAGTTTTCCATTCCATGCAGCTCGTGCTTCCTTTCCCCTTATCTGAATAAAAAAAAATTGGGTCTTTTTACAGATTCTATTATGACCATTTACACTCACATTCACAATGGAGTGTGAATCCAGTTCTCTCATCTTTGTCAGTTAAAAGCCTTCATTATACTGCTATAAATGTGTGCAGACTGAATAGCTGCATTGACCACAAAAACTGCAGGCTACGTCTGAACTCAGTCTGCTGAGTCTCAGCATAACTGGGAGAATGCTTCTGGGAACTATCCCCTGTATCTGTATTTGCTTTTTTATGTAACGTTCACTTGTGGCCACTGCCAAAGACAGGACTTTGACCTAGATGAACTATTATGGGCAGTCTTGTGTTCTTACAGTCTGAAGGTGACCACATTGGTCAGTTCTTGGGAACAAGGTCAAGGAAGTCTACCATGGGATGTATATTTGAGATGCTGATAAAAAACTCAAATTGTGTTTATGGCAACCTAGCTGTTGTGTACTCCCTTAAAGTCCGAGAATTATCTAACCACATTATTTTAGTTCCTCGGCACGTACATTAGAGAGGACCTAAAATCAGCCATCATCGTTACAGTATGTCTTATCTTTTAAGCATCTTTGAAGACCCTGTGGAACCAAAATGTCCATTATACGAACGCATGACTTTGGTGATATTAGGCAATCTCTGGAGATTTATGTGGACTGCAGATCTGGTATTACCTTAAAGGGGGGAAAAAAATAGTGCGGAAATGATGTGGTACATGCCAGGTAGCAGCTCGTTCTGTCCTGTAATCATTTGCGGTGTGTGAGAATAAGATGAATTGGCAATGCATGCATCCTGTTGAAATGACAGAACTGATCAAAGTATCAGTACTAACAGAAGTCCAATACTATCTAAACTTTTCTTCATCTTGGAGTATAGATGAGAAGATAAAGCAGAAGAAAAATAAAACTAAAGACATGATCATCTTTTATCTTTATATGCAGTTATCCAAAATAAGAACTTCAATACTATTTGAAAAAGTTAAAAACAAATCTAAAATTACTTTGAAACTTTGAAAGAGATTAAGTGTTTCTTTAAAAAAAAAAAAAGCTGGAAAGGCTTGTGCACAAGCGAGTAAGAAACTTCTGATAAATCAGTTCTATCTGTTATAATGAATGAAAGCTGAAACTAGACTGTATCTGTGTTATGCAGATGGGATGGCTTAGCCATTTTTATTAAAAGTCAATGTGTGAATAACAAATATATGCAGAGACAATCTCACAAAGGATATTAAAAATCCTTGTGAATGTTTCTGACATAAAAAACTTGGAAAAAAAAATGCTTTTACCCTGGGCAATAATGACAGTTTAAAGTAATGGATATCTGAGTGAAAGATCTAGTATTGCATTCAGAGAAAGTGAATAGGAGAGTCAGGTGAATAGAAGGTGATTATTTACTATTTCTTGCAATATTAAGGGCAAAGAAATGAACAATGATGTGATTGGGTATTAGATTTAACTACTAAAAGGAAGTACTTTCTGTGTACCAGGTAATTAAATCTTGCAGCTCATTGCCACACTAGAGACTAGGTATAATGGGTTCCAAATTTTTTTCCTTAAATTAGCAATTGGTATCTTTCACTCATCATGGTCCAGTAGAGAAATCTTTTTTTCATGTGGATGGTAAAACCTCTAAGGGTCTAGCAAGGGAAGGATCACACTTCAGTTGCCCTGGTTCTTAGATTGTGTAAGCCTCCACTGCTGGCAGCTGCTGGAGGTAGGATGCTGAATTTGAAGGACCTTCGGTCTTGCAGTTCATACGCATTTGTTTATAGTATCCTGTGGACCTGAATCTGAGGGACTTTTCAGTCTGTTTTAGAGGGTGTACTCTGCCTGTGCCATCTGCCGGGATGCAGCATTCCTGGGAGTAGATGCAGAGAAACAGAAAACAATATTCAGTGTTTGTACCTCATCCTGTTGCTGAGGGCACTGTGCCTGCGTCCCTGCTTTGCGATGGGAGCAGAGCAAGCGGTGTTCTGTTCTTGTGTGCCGGATTTTCTTCTGCCAGAAACCTGGGCATGTGGGCAGAGAAGTTGTGGTGGTACGCTGTTAGTTTCCGATCAGGTTACTTGGAGGACTTGGTTACTTGGTGTTGGTTCAGTCTTCCTGTACGGTGCCGGCAGCTTGGGCACTGTGGGAAGACAACAACAATTTGCACAGAAGCAGTTTTAAAACTATGCCCATTGACTTGGTGCTGTAACAGGAACCATGTCCTTACTGATGCTAAGCAAGCCAAGACCATGTGTTATCTGCACTAATAGAAATGGGTATGAAAATGAACACTAACCTTCTCCAGACCAGAAGTGCTTTTTAATGGTGCGTCTGTATACCAGTTTGTTTGGATGGGCCACTGAGGAAAGAGTGAGAGCACAGTTATAACTACCAGATAGAATTGTTTATAATTGAAAACAATAAGGAGGATTAAAGCCTTGCATGCTTCAATTTTTTTTGATCCCAGGATCTTCAAATACAGGAATCTTTTATTTTCTGAAAGCTGAATCCCTAATTACCTTTACTTTTTTTAATTTTAATATTTAATTTTATATTTTCAAAATATGCAGTTGATAAAGAATTTTATGTGAAGAGCTGTTGTACGTTCTACTAGTGTATGCATGGCTGTGAATCTCTAACAGTTAACCTACTCCCAGCTGCCTTACTAAGACCAGGAAATCACTTCTGTGACGTGTAGTATTATATACCCTAATATTATATCGTATTTGTGGTGATTCTGCATAACTGCTGCCTGCTGTCATTGCCAGTACAGTAAACTGGATCCACAATGGGTGCCTGTGTATGCAAGTATGAACATGTATGTGCACATGCACTCAGTGTTTGGGTATGTATATACATGTATATATGCACACAGACGGAAACTGGCATTTGTTGGTGTGGTTTGTCAGTGTGAAGCATTTTTACACACTATGGCAACATGAAATTGTTTTTGTTGTTATAAGTGCACAGTATCTGTACTATTCCTGTTTATTGCTATAAATATATATCTGCTATGTTCTTACTATAAATCTTGTTAATCTCTTCAAGTGTTTACATTATCTCAAAATACACAATGTAATCTTCATACAATATTAAACTTCCCATGGATATTTCTTCAGAAGTGGCTCTTATCTAGGGACTTAAGCTTTTAATTTGTTTTCTGCTTCAAAAAAATCTAACACTTCAAAATAGCAATCAGGAACTACAACTCATGGAAAAAGTTCAAATCCTATTAGCTCCCCTAATATGACTCTGTGATTTACAGATTGAAAGTCACACTGTTTCTTGCATTCTCCCTTTAATTGAGAATGATATGAGATGAATTTTTTGTGAAGCAGCCAATAACTTCAAGCTACATTTGATGGAAAATATAGTCTGCCCTCCTGCAAAATCCCATACATCTGAATTCATCCCAGCTATGGCAAATGAAACATAAGTCTGCTTAGATCACTTTTGAATGTTAACAATTAATAAATTTTGTATAAATTCTTCTGAAGTGATAAGGATTTGGATGAAGCCAATCTGGTAATAGTGAACAGGTGAGATGTTCTAAAATAGTATATCCATTTTCTCTGGACTGTTTAGTTTTTCTTTGTGGGATATCATGATGTCCATCTACTCCTGTGTCACTATAGTAAAACTTTTCTATTCTCAGGTATCCTCTAGAGTGATAATGCTATACAACTATAGAAGAAGCTCTTGACCCATGCCCCAATTCACTGCTATTTCACCTACCCAATAGGTGTCATGACTTTAAGTTGGGTCACAGGATCAGCACAAAACTGAAAGGGGAACGCCTTCAAAAATGTTTGCTTAGCTTGTTTGTGGCAGGCTTGTGAGTGGGAATGAGCGGGCAGAAGCAGGGAACTTGCTGAGGTAGCTCTTTGGCTGAACAAAGACAGCTTGGGAGCATACACAGGTGGCATTCTGATGGTCACACAAACCCTGCCATGGAATTGATGCTGATGTTGCAAGCCTAACCTTTTAATGCTCAACTTTAAAAGGCATTTCCCATTGCTTTGAAAGTAGCCATTTTGAGAGAGTAATTTAACTTAATTAGACTTTGGGGTCTAATCCTCTGTCCTTGGATCCATCTTTGTGCTTCTGGGCAGAAAGAAGCTTTGCACTTATAAGTCCTACTGATGTCAGTGAACTTGATTTCAGTTGTTTTAGTTATTGGATAGAAACAAAAAATCCTACTATGTGAAGTGACCGTAGCATTACATAAAATAAGTATTTACAATGTCATAAATTTATAGTGACTATGTAAGGATGCAAAACCCAAGGAGCAGTGTGCGCACTGTGCAAATGCACCACGTGGGAGAGGAGAGTGCTAGTGTTGTCAGTCATAACTGCTTTAGATCATCGGGAGCACCACCTCTGTTCTTCTTGGGTATATTTGGATGTGGAACAGTACATATTTTATGATGCTGGATTTTGCATAATATTCCATTAGTATTTTTGCAACACTCCATTATTTTAATGAAATACAAATGTGTACATTTAACTTCATTCTATACTTTTCTGGTAGAGAATGTCAAATTGATCTACAGTACCTTTTTCCTTCCAAAAAAGAGCATTGTGGCTATTATGACTATGTTCTTTAAATGGCTGCATAATATATTCTGCCCCACAATCTAGTTCATTATTGTTTTTGTAGATATAGCATGCCATTTAGAAATACTTAGATTTCAAGTGATGGGAAATCCAGTGCATCCCTAGATAAAGGTATCCAGAATTTTAGCCCTATATCATTGTCATTATTGGAAGGGGCTTTTTTTGCCTTAACTGTGTTAGATCAGATGACAAACATAGCAGACTTTTTTTCCCGATTTTGAAACACTTTCATTAAAAACAAACTGATTTCAAAAATTTACAAATGTAAAGCAAGAAAAAACTAAAAGCCAAAATTTTCTCCAAGTGTTTGTTTAATGCTGGGAAGCGTTTCAAATTATAGCAAAATGGAGAATTACTTTCAATGCCAAAATTTCCCATGATTTGTTTTCATTGACTTAATGGTGATATTCGTGGTAGCTTTTATATTGAGTGGCTCAGTAAACATGAGATTTTCATGTTTCTCTGGTGACAACTGACTTGTGCTTGGGACCATAAAATATCCCTTATGAAGTTGTGGATAGGCCAGCCACAAGACTTCAGTCAGGAATCACAGCCAAGGATGCAAGAGTTTGAGGGAAAACAGCTTTTTCTGTGGAACACAGGGGAAAAAGATCAAACAGCTGGATGAGGAACCATATGTAATCAGGAAATGGACGAATCTCCATATTTTTGTGTTCCTGTTTTGCAGCAGAGCTTTTGCCTATAGTCTCTCCTGACCTTTGTTTGCTCGCTACAGCTGCTATACTGGAAAGTGTATGCGTTTTGTCTAAGGCCCTTTTTCCACGGAAGATTTTTTCTATGTATTTAATGAAATTCTCATGGCTAGACCCAAATAAGTTACTGGAATTAGTGTTGCAAAGTACATGCATGGTAAGAATCAGGAGATGCAAGTCATTCATGCATTCAGAAGCAAACAATCATTCACTTCAGGCCCTCGCATAATCTTCACGCACGCGTCAACTTGCTGTTCAGAGTCAGAATTGGTGTACTTGCAAGTCCAATGCTGAATGCAACTGTGGTAAAATTCCTCGATGGCGAAAGTGATTACCTCTAAGAGCTAGGGTCACTTCTGAAAGTCTGTCATCAAACAAGCATTTGGTGAAGGAAAGAAAGCACATAGGGCTTCTTGACTTGAAAAGTCTCAAAACAGAAAATGTCAAAACAGCATGGTTGAATTGCGCTTTAATGAATGTGAATAATACAAACCCCATTTCTGTAGACAGGCTTTTCAGCTGAATAGTCTCTTCAGTTTACTGCATTTCATTTTGTTAGCTTATCACTGACATTTTAACCAGTCCTTCCCAGGGTCCATCTGGTGGTCCATCTGTCTTCAGCATCTAGAGTTCACTGTGTGAGGAATGAGGTAGAGACTATTAAAGAATAACAATTAGTTACAACATTAAACATAAAGGTTACATAAATTACATACTTCTGTTAACAAAGTGTCAGGCTAAGGCAGGAAGAATTTGGCAAGCCAGACAGTAAAAGTGTATTTTATTATCACTGAGCAAAATATATTTAGGTCAAAAGATTTTACTGTCTGACTTTTTTTTCCTACCCCTCAGGTCTTTTGAATAAGAGATGCTGGCTGTACGGTATTGTGGTAGTGTAGAATCTTTTCAGTACGGTAGTCTTCGTTATAAAGGTCAGATTTATATGCAAAGGAAAATACTCAGATGATTCATTAACCAAATGTTAGTCACTTGCTATGCATTACTTTAGGACAACCACCTCGAGGCAGGGAAATTGATAGGATCCTTCTCATTTAAAACAGCATAACAAAATTCCTGTACAGCCACAGGGAGGGCTTAGCACTTGTTCTATCTCTTCTGGTTCAAAATATTCTCTCCTCTGATACAGGTGAGTTGTGTATGATCTGAGTCATGTTGCTTGAGACTGAAAGAGGAAAGAGTAAACAACTGAACTTTGGGGGTGATTCCTGAGTCTGTCTGCAAAGTATGAGTATTTATGCACAGGGAGAAGAAGGCATGGAGCAAGGCCACAATACTCCATGTACCAGACACATGGTGGAGAGATTGGGTAGGGTACGCTATCAGCAAAAGGTACTAGAAGAGGAGTGGTGACATAAGGTTGAAAAAGATGAAAAACAGGAAAAGCAACAGAAGGACAACACTCTCACAAGGCCCTGTCTTTGTATGAGCAGGGTGTAGTAGCTGAGTGAGTCTTTCAGTTATTTCATGCAAAAAAAAAAAAGTGGCATTCATCCAAATTCATTGCATGTTATTGATACATTCTGGTAGGTGCAGCTTTTGCACCTGTTGGCCCCTTTAAAAGAATATTGAATGCTTAATGACTGCTTCTGACCTGATAAAATAGCTGAACTTTGCAAGTACACCCTACCATAGTAGATTTTGGGAAGCAGATGGAAAGGAAAAATCACATCCATACATGTGCAGGGTTTTTCCCCAAATTAAGGACTCTTCTGACACAGATTTTTTACTTTTTAATCATTCAGGACCCCAAAATTAATTGAAAAAAGAAATGTGGTCTTGATAAATGAGTCTCTATTCTTGTCTGTTCCTGTCATTCTGGCCCCTTTCTTCTTTTGAAGAGACCTAGATTTAGCTAGTGTCCCTTCACTCTCTCACTTCCCCTCTTCTGTAGCTCACCTCGTTGCCATCTTTAAGCCTCCCTTCTCCTTGAGTGACTTGATGACATGTATGGAGAGTGCGTGGAGCTGCCTACATTTATGTACTCTGTTCTTAAAATTCATCTTTCCTGATGGGAAAGAAGAATGGATAATATCTGGAGTCCTGGTCAGAATAGAGTTTTTAAACTGAGCTTTCCAAGATGCAGCTGTTGTTATTGTTGCTTATGTTCTTATTAAGAAGAAACTTTTAAAAAAAATCCGTACTTGTCTCTGATTTATCGTATGGGCAGTAACAGGGGCTTTCTCCCCTCTGGATAAAGTGAAAATAGTTGCACAAAGTAACTCATGTTTGTTAGCAATCAGCGGACTGTAAATTATTGGTGACATGCAGTGTTTGACCCTTTCCGTGTGTGGCAAACCACCCTAGAATATGTGGCTATTGTTTAACCCTGATTGTTGTGGTGAACTAATATACCCTGAGGGAAGCACAGAAATGACTAAAGAGATTCAAATCATGTACAAGGCCTCAAGGATGTCTTGAAGCATAAGGGGGCAGTGACCTGAGGAGACCAGTCATACCTATTAAGTCAGTATTAGGGAAAAGGCTGAGAAGCACAGAAATCGGGAAGAATAAGGGTGTAGGAATGGGGAGGAGGAGGAATCCAAGCTAATAACAAAACTGTTGTGTTCCTTTTTTTTTAGGGGTCAGGCAGAAAGAGATGCTGGGGAGAAGCAGTATACATTTTTCTTTCCTACAAGGAAAGAGGGGGGTGAGATGGCCTGGCAGGGATTGCAGGGAGCCAGGTGGAGCCCCAGAGGGCAGGAGACTCCACAGACAGAGCTGGCTGGGGGAGAACGAGTGGTTCTGTCCCTCCCCGTCACCTTTCTATTTCATAAGACTTCTGAGGGCTAACCCTTTTTGAGCCCCTAATAATGCAAACATCGTACTTGTGAGTAAGCTAGTAACTGTGTGTGGAAGCAGCCCTCTCAAGGCAGGGGGGTGGAAGACTCGGGCATTTGACTGTCCTGAAAAACTGTCCCCTCCTGATTTTTCATTAGATATATCATGCTAAGAAGCTTGGCTCACCTGGAGCTGGGATGTTTCAGGTCTGTTTCTGTTCAGGATGTGCAGAGCAGTGAGGATTATATACCTCAGCCTGTGCTGTCAAAGTCTCAAACAGGAAGCACCATGTACCTCGCGTGCTGGTTGGTGAGGCTGGTTTGGGTAGAAAGATGACTTTACATCATGTCTATGCACCTGGAATAAAATACTGGGCACGCTGCAAGTATCAGGCTTCTAATCCAATCCTGAACTATTCTGCTAACTCTCTGAGCTGTGGTAGGATGACAAAAGAGGAACTGATTATGTTTGAAAGTGAATGCGTGACTAAAAAATTGTTTGTGCAGCCACCCGTGCAAACATTTGGGCCGTGTCTGTGTGGTACCAACCCTAGCTGTGTCAGAGGACGGCAGCCTGGCTGCTGCTTGCTGGCGGGCTGGAGCTCTGGCTGGGAGCCACGTAGTAGGGGAGGAGGAGGAAGAGGAGCGCGAGGTGATGGTCCTCCACTGGTGAGAAGGACCTGGTCAGGTCTCAGCAAGAGCGGGAATTAGCTGCAGGGGTAAGCTGTAATTCTGTGTGTGGAACAATGCTTAATGTCTTTATTTGTAATCAGGTAGAGACGATGAGTGGAAGGGTGACAAAACTTCCTAATGATGCAGAATTAATAAAGTTAATGCAGGGTAGGCATTGAGGAAAACTTAAAGAATGCTAATGACACTGGCAGGGTGATGGCGATTCCATACCAGCATGGATAGACATGAAGCTATGTAAATTATTGGCAAAATGCGTGCTTTTCTCTTTTGATGGTAGAAGACTACCCAGAACACCTTTCTATGCTACAAAATGTTTAACAACAGTAACACCTGCTGTTTGTGGGGCACAAGAGGCAAGGCATCTGTGCTCCTTAATGAATGTTGATAAGACTTGTGCCTAGTGACAAGTGTCCCAGTAGTGAACTTCTGTGTTAGAATTTCCTGTCCCCCTTTCCTGTCCTACACCACTGGAGGAAAGTAAAATTGATATTCATCATTGCAAACGTGGCCTCACTCTACTGGTGTGTGAAATGACCTGTCTTAATCTGCTTTGTGTTCGTAAAATATGTAAGCACTCTCAAATCTTTCAGGATGAAAGACATTCTTGAAGTGCATTATTACAGTCTACCAGATTGTAGCAAAAATAATAAGTGTCTAATAATTTTCAATAGAAATAAAATTGTTAACTATTTAAATTGCCAAATTGAAATACAAAAAAGGGCAGGTGCTGTTTAAAAATGAGGCCTTGGTAAATCCTATGTAAAACATGTGAAGTTAATTGCAGATTCCTACAAAAACTATTAAAAGCCTTCATGTTTCTAAGCACATAGTGAATCCCATGGCTGTATAAGTACTGGTGAAGTGTTTTACTCATTCAGTTTCCGAAGTCAATAGCTGACATAACATTTGTTTTCCTTTTGTTGACTTTCTTAACAACCTAATGCAGAGTGCCTAAATGTTGCACTTAATTTATTTTTCTGCTTGAATGATGAATACCAATTTGTCTTGAGGCAACAATTTCACTGTACTATCAGCTAGTATTCCTCTCTCAGCAATAAATGCAGAATATTTTTGAAAGAAAATATGCAGTAGCATTAAGAAAAATTACCACTTGTCCAAGAAAAGTTTTAGAATAAATTCTGAAAGCATCAAAATTGCTATTATTTTTTATGTCTATTTGAAAAAAATCATGATCAGACCTTATAATTTATGAATGAAATTTCTTTTAGAAGATAGTACTTCTCATGAGGAATTTTGAGAATAGAGAATGAGCATGTGTCCTCTAGGATGTTAATCAGTCTTCAATAGTAAAGCAAAACAAATTTATTCTTTACGTGTGTACACTGCAGTGGTTCCTGTGCAGCCATACGTGAGGCAGTTTAATTCCACGAGGTTAGGTACCGCCGGTGTTAAAGGTCTGATCCCAAGAGGGGTTTCAGCAGTAAGCTGCTGCTGAGCAGTGTTCAGTGTAATCCTTCTCTTCTGCCCTTCTTAGATCTGCGCGTTGTACCCAGACAGCGGATGAACCTGTGCACTCTGTTCCTGTGCTGCTGTGGTGAGGAGGCTGACTGCTGCTTGCACGCCTGCACCCCCTGCATCACCCGGCTCAGCTGCAGCGTAGGCGCTGGTTGGCCGGGTTTGTGGAGTACAACGAACCTGTGTGCTTCTGCAGGTGTCATCCTGACTGGATGTTGACTGCCTACAGCCAAATGAAATACACAGTCTGATTCCCTGTGTCCGTGCAACAAATTTCAGTGCCATGTGGTTACGGAGACTGAGCTGCGTGGTCTGTGCCCAGCGCTAGAGCAGAGCAGTCTTCAGTTACCCCTTGCTAGCCCTGCTGCTTTCGGGTACTGCTGAGGTATGAAAGGAGGCGTTTGTTTTCTGCACCTAGTTCCCTGTCAGCCAAGGTCTCAGTCACCTGTGCCTGGTCCAAAGCTAGCAGTTGCAGAGCTGCTAGGCTTTTGTTCCACCTCATCATTGCCCTTCACGAAAAGGTTGTATTGTGTTGTTTTTCCACTACCGCTGAAGGTGCCCCACTGATAGTCTTAGAGAATAAAATCCTCTTTTCCAGCAGAAAGCAGAACTGCCTGTGAAATGACAGTGCAGGTGTCAAACTTGACCTGCAAGGAGGTGAAGGAATACCGAAGACTAATGTTTTCAGGCCATAATCGCTCAGATGAGACTGCCACCCAAGATATTAAGTGTGTCTGGCAGTGATGACACGTTAGACAGCCTGCCCTCCCTGAGATGGGCTGAAATTTCTGCATGTATTTTTGCAGCTGACAATATCCCTGGGATATCCTGGAAGTTTTAAATTTGCATTTGTTTTTGTTGGAAACAAAAGGCTTGTTTTCATATGAAAACTAATGATACTCCTTTCCTAAAAATGTGATTTTGGAACAATGAAATACTTTATTTATGCTAACTTGAAAAGTGAAAGGTTGAATGCTTCAAATCAATGTTAGAATATGAAGTAGTAGAACTCTTTACAGAAGTGTTTTATGGGAGGGAAACGGGAAGCACTCTTGGTTTGGGGTGAGGCAGGGGGCTGCCGGCTCTGTTTACTTGGAGAGCCATTCAGCAGGTACTGGTGTTCAGCGGCATCAGTATTTTGATGCTGAGTAGAGAGGGAAGTCAGGACTGGTAATAAAGCAGCAACTGTTCCTGGCTGTTGCTTATCTGAGGTAGAATTGAACTGACAAAATAAAGAAGAAATGCCATGGGCTGTCATATCACTTGGTATTGTCCACTGAATGCCAGGTTGGGTAAGGGAGTACCAGTTTTCCCTTTGATTCCAAGTCTCTTTTCTTCCGGTGGTCTGCTCCTTCCTGGTGACACCAGTCTTCCTAACTTAAGACGACACTGATATCCTTCAAATGGCTTAAAGGATTCTGTATCAGCTCAGTTAAACCAGCTGTTGACACAGTGTGCCCAGTATTTCCCTATATTAGACATCACCTTGTGGTTTGTATTTTTAAAGAAGTTCAAATGTTTGCTGCAGCCTCAGTAGTCCATTCTCACAAAGCTTGTTGCTACAGAACAGCTTCTTTCCAGCAACTTTCCTATTCTGGAATCAGGTAGAAATACTGGTCATCTCTGTAGCTGCCACAGAGGTGCTGGGTAGCGCTCAGCAATGGGACAACAACTAGAGTTATGTTCTGTTCATCAAACGCAGCTCTCCAAATGAAGGACTCTGCCTACAGCAGAGGTATTTCTACTAGTCTAGATACAGGTATTACAGTGTAAAAACAGTCCTGAAGTTAGAGTTCATTTATTTTATTCCTAAATGCTTCCCGTTTGAAGGCTTTTTTCTTGATGTCAGTTGATCTTGCCACTTAGCTGATTTCAGGAATGCTTGAGACAATTTTTTCCCAGATCAGCTTTGACAGCATGTCTGAGCAGTTTTTAAAAGTAGCAGTACTGAGTAAATGGCATGGGGTTTGGTCATTCTTTCAGGCTCAGGTCTATCCATATTTCCTTTCTAATCACATCAAAAGGCCTTCTAGGTGTCTTGTTTGATATTTGAAATAGGAAGCTTCAAATGCAGTATGTGAATAGGAACCTCACAAGAGGGATGTACATGCCATTGTGTTTGGTAGAGTTGATTGAATGTATTGCACAGTCATTCATGAACAAAGCTGCCAGGTCACATTATTTGCTTTCTCTAAGTAATCAGCATTATCCTCATGCTAGTGGAAATCCTCAAAATTCCCTTACGCTTGATAAGCTGGAAAGCCATCATTGTCTTTTCCCTGTTTTCTTTGTCTTCAGCATCACTGTGTTGGTTTGCTGAGTTTTCTCAGTAAAAATCGCTACAGGATCTGACCTTGAATTCCTGGGATTCTGTTGTCAACAGGGAGCTACTGTAAATACAAGAGGAAAAACCTGTGTTTCTCTGACAGTTTGCCCAACAGTGAGGCTCCAACAGTGAGGCTCCATTGCTCCAAGGACCTGTCTTTTTATTGCGTGTTTGTACACTGGGTAACAGTGGGGTCCCCATCAAGGGCTGGAGCTTTTAGATGTCATTGTAAGAGATAATGTGACAAATAACAGCTGTGCTAGCAGGGGACCAAACTAGAGCCTAGCAGGGATTCTTTCCTCATCCCGAGTCTGTTTTTAAAGGTGCTGGATAGCTAGATGTGCAAATGAGCTTGTCCAGCTTCTGGTACAGAGGGAACAAAATGGATTTATCTGGGTTTTTCCCACTGGTGTTAATGACTGTAATGGGTTGTTTCCTGTGGCCTCTGGAAGTGCTGAATAAGGAAAGCTGGTGGGTGGGTGGGGGTGTGTGTGTGGTACCATTGCATTTGGAAGTGAATTCAGAATAAGCTTGTGTTGCAAGGGCTTCACAAATCTGTCCTGATGTTGTCTAGAGTGTTGCTGTATTGAGAATGTCCTCCTAGGTGAACTATGTGTTGTTTTATGTAGAAAAGATAGTGTAACTTAAGAGGAGGGGGAAAAAAAGATACTGCACAGTTGGGACAAAAGCATAACTGGAAAAATACTCTGTTAGAAGACTGTCATCCATGGCCTCTATTTAAAGGTAGAGCAAATAAGTCCTGCACGCCTCATCAGTGCTTTGAGACTGTTCTGGCAGAAGGGAAGGGTCTTTGAAGAGCCCAGACTGTGCTTATATGTGTGCATATAGACTTCTCAATCAAATGGTCTGTTATTGCCTGCTTTCTTGCTGAGTAGATAACTAGAATAGTCTTTTCATGCCCTTATGTGCTTGTTTATATGTTGAAAGATCTTAAAGCACTGAGATTTCTATGCGCAAAGAGAAACAAAACAAAATCTTTCTGCATTGGAATTAAATTTACTATTACTCAATTTCCTGGAAACAAAAGCCCTCATCTGAAGGGACCAGAAGTGTTAAGAAACAATTGACTGACTCCCTTTTGCAGCACAGAGCATTGGCTGTTTGCCTGATGGGCTAATAAGAAGCTCAGAGCTCAAAAGATGTTGGTGAGACACATTCAGGCCCAGTTTCTAAGGCCCTGGCACTTCTCAGCCTGTGAGAAACTGAACTGGGAAGAAATCAAGGGGGTTTGAAGAGTCAACAAAACTGACTGCCCCTCCAAACTTTTCCGTTTTGACAAATCTTCATTTTTCAAAAGAAATGTTCCTGCAGGAATGTACGAGTACCCCTGAGAGAAGAGGAGGGAAGGAGGGAGAAAAGACTTAATTTTTTCTCCTGCCTTTAAAGGAACAGGCCGGAGACGCTGTTATGGTACAAGCAGGGACTGAATCATGGGGAATTGGATTAAGAAAATTATTAAAAAGAGCAGTGAATGTTGCCAGCATGTTGTACTCTACAGATGTGATTAGTCTGTTACATTTTGGCTGCTTGTTTCCGAGTTAAAATGGAAAGCTCTCAGCAGTAGATCTCTTTTGCTCTGTGAATGTGGAGCCCTGAATACAGAAGAGCCCTGTGCTGAGCGGAGGCTCTGGGGCAGGCACTGCTGCAGCGTTCAGTACCCGTGGCCAGCCGCTGCCAAGTCCCAGGTGAACCCCTGCCGAAAGCCTGAGTGTAACTGCCCGACTCATAAGCCTGGTGGAAGTTTGGGTTTAGCATGCAAATGCAACAAATTGCAATCCTGGCAGTGGCTGTAACTCATTTGTGAATGCAGGTTTGTGTTACATTTGGGACCGAAGATATTTAAAAACTACTTAATTACATGAAAACATCTTTCATGAACTGGCTGGCTAAGAGACCCAGTGACTTAATAGTTACAGTTACAACCTGTACAAGGTAATGTGCAGGGCCCTAACTAAATCTGGTGAATTACTGCTGCTGTTGACAAATCCTTGCAAACAGAAGAGATCTCTGCTGGTCATCTGGCCCAACCCATTGATCAAAGCAGGCCAATGCAAATTGAAAAGGACCAGCAATTTGAAGCAACTTCAAATAAAGTACCTGTTCATAATTTTCAACAGTGAGGCTGAAAACAATGTGAAACTGTACCAAACTTTAATTTGTGGCCATAGAGTGAACATCTGCAGAATATACACTTGATTTTCCACAATACTAGCCACAGCATTTATATAACTGTAAATACAAAATTGTCAATGAAATTGAAGCCAGCAGTAATTAATTAGTATGGTGGTCAGGATAATACTGCTGCTACAAAATACTGGAAGTACTGGAGGTATTTTGTGACACAGACGAATGCTGTGTCTCTTGTGTGATTAATATATTTGTAAATCTCCCAGTCCCACTTCTTCTTTTACTTTAACCAAAACTTTCAGGAACTTTGGGTTATTACAACTGCATTGTAACAAATCAGATTATAAACTAAGCACAGAATTAATCTGCAAAAGCATATGGTTAGTACGGGGTTCAGGGGTAGTAGGTGTGAAAGAAGTGAATTTCAGCCAGCATGTGTTTATCAAGCATTTCTATTGCCAGCTACTTGAAATTCATTTTTTGCCATTTGGAAATGTTAACGTTATAATTCTTACGTTTTTCCAGACACAAAGAACAAACATACTTTGTGTGAATTAGGTTTATTTGATTAAAAGAACAACAAACTAACCCGAAAAAAAGTCCCCTTGGAGGACTGCTGTGGTGTGTTTTTCTGATAATCGCAGCACGGTTTTCTGTGCTCCACAAATAAATGCTGTCTAGAAATGGGTGCAGCGTGCAGAAAAGGAGCTTCCTGCTGCTGCTGCCAGCCCCATCGTGCCCTGAGGAACAACAGGCAAAACACGGAATGGGTGAAAGTCGGTGGCAGGTTTTCCCACTTGTTCAGAGGATTAAACCCAGGATGTGCTGCCTGCAGTCTGTCCTCCATGTGAAAAATGTGTAAGTGCCAGCCCTGAGAAGGGATTAGTAGGCAGTGAGCGATGAGGAGGGTGCTGTGGCAGTGTCTCCGAGTGATGAGGCTGATCAAAGGCACCTGTACGTCCAGACAGCAGCTCTGCTGCTGCCAGAGCACAGGAGCAGTCCCCAGCATGGCAAGCGCTGCCCTGCAAGGGCTCACACTGAGCAGCTCTACGGGTATGTGCAAAAACAAAATGCGTTTTGTAGCACATGGAGTTTATGACACAGATCAGGGTTTCTTTGACCATCAAAACAGCTTTTAATATTCTTTTCATATCTTCGGTTTAAGATTATTTGTTGGAAAAAAAAAATGTGTGGCGGAAGTGGAGTTCTGCATACTTAACAAAAGGCTTAGATTTCATATTTCAGCTGAATCGATGCATCTAATTTTCCATATCACACATCAAATTCACACTGTTTCTCTAAATATTGTTTATATTGATACTTTCTCTGCAAAGAACATCATATAGTAATTATTTTGCATAATTGTTGACAGAAATTGCTGAGCCTTGTGCTTTGTTTTTTTAAATCACAGTTCCTTAAACTTAAAGATGCAGCCACTGGGGGTTTTTTGCTTGCTCAGCATGAGCGATGTGCTGTGTTTTCCAGGGCTGGCAGTATTCTCTGGGACACGGATGAAGCCAAACACTGAGCTGAGCTAAATGGGAGAGGACAGGGTGGGTGCCTGTGAGATGCTGGGCCAGGGGGCTGGAGCTGCCACTGCTGTGGGGACATGAGCCCCTCACAGCATGGCCGGGAGAGGCAAACATGCTGCTCAGCTCCTTGCGAGGGCAAGTTGGAAGGAGCTGCTCCTCGGACTGAGCCAGTTATGCTGGTATCCTGCGTCTGTTTCAGAAATTAAGATCCGCTTGTCACCTTACTGGGGAAGGTGAAATCATTCGGTGTCTGGTCAGCAGTTCAGCCAAAAGCAGAAATGCAAGGTGAAAGGGGGTGTCTGACCTTAGCATATCCTTTAGTGGGACTTGGTGTATTCTTCCTCCTGTCTACCAAATTTCCATTCACTTACACATTTGTTTTTTTTAAAAAGGCTCAAAGCTCAAAATAGAAATGGCACTGAAAACACAGGTCTGTGGAAAAAGCTCACTGACTTGCATCTGTTTGGGTTTATTTTTAGATCTTTAAACTACTTCTTCCCTTTCTGCCTTGTGTCAATGTCAGCAAACACGTATGAGATGCCCCAGCTCTATTCCTGTTATTAGCATTGAGACGGGAGCGTTTGGAAGAGTTTGGGTTGTGATGCTGTGTTGTGTGATGCTGTTGTCTGAGGGAGTGCAAATATCTCCTATTGCAGTCCTACAAAGCGATTTTCATATGCCAGGCAGATTAATGCTAATACTTGGGCTATGAGAAAACTAAACCTCTGAGACCACACATGCAGCCTTCTGATGTGTCTGCGGCTTCTTATTATGTCTTAGTGAAGTTAACACCCGGAGCGTGCCCCAGGATTGTCTTGGTTTGCACTAAACCACACGATGTTGCTTATTGCAGGCATGGTCTGTATTTATAGACAGTTTCTAAGCTGGAATAGTAGTTACTAGGAACAGATAGAAAAACACAGTAATTTCTCAGTTCTGACAGAAATGTGTGCTGTGGGCCAGCAACATCTGCAACTCCTATATACTGTGGTGATAGGCTCTTTAGAAACCTGGAAAGATGGGGTGAGATCAGAGAGTACGCTTTGACTTAGCTCTAGTTCAGAAAGCAAAAGAGCACACCAAGCCCACATCCTGCAGCGGCAAAGTCTGTGATCTGCTTATCGGCCTCTACTTGACAAATGGATGCCCTGAGAAACAAATCAGTCATGCTGTAGGCATAGGGGGAGACAGAACCTCTTCCTCATGCTAGCAGAAGCGTGGGACATTGCCGATGTAGCATGCAGGATGTCTTGAGAGAGTTTAAATAATGAAGTGGTTTGAGTACCAGGGGCTTTACCAGGTCTCTATCTTTAAGCTCCTACTATTTCAGTGCGAAGGATCCTGGAGTGACCCGGTGACATTGTAGGAACTCAGCAAGCCTTTAAAACGGGGGAGTTTGGGTCTGCTGTACTAACTGGGGAGGCTGTTCTTCGTACAACGTCATTCCTCTGGCTGAAAATCTTCTGGTGACATCCAGTTTTAAGTTTATTCAGGAAAAGCTCACATGCCTTTATTCTTCTGCCAACATCTTCTATTTTCACATAGAGATCTTCCCCTTCCTGGCATTTATTCCTGTCATGTATTTATAGACACTAATGGGTTTCTGTCCATTCTCAGCTCTCATTTGTTAGCAGAAGCAAGTCAAGCTTCACCAGTTCCCTTCAAGTGAGCAAATATTATAGGCAGTAGTGTAGTCAAAGCTGTTCAGTGTGCTGTACACTCTCCCCCATGCATTACCTCATGCTTTTAACAAAGTAGGCAGTGATGTTCCTTGCTTACTCTCACAGGTATGGCTGTGGCAGCTTGTTGTCTTCTTACCTTTGAGTAGCATGCCCACAGTCTTCTACAGCACAGGTTTTTTTACAAGCCTGTTAAGACCTAACATTGAACAATAACGAATTTTGTTCTGTTTCTATTACTCTAATTCTGTCTAACCTTCTAATCTTTTTCTCTATTGCTGATACAGCCTAAATTTGTATCACTGGCAAATTTCATTAGTATGCTTTTTATGGTAAGGTCATTGATGAAAATATTAAATAAAGTTGGTCCAGCATAGCTCATTGTCATCTCCTATTTCTCCATTTCCCTTGCTCTCTTACAATTCATTTATCAGCCTTCACCTTCTTCATCTCAGCTAACGAACTCCCATGTGGCACTCTGCTGAACTCCAGACTAGATCTTTTAGAAAATCAGTTATCTTATCAGAGAAACCTAGATGAAGCCAAACTAATCTGATATGGCCTGTCGTTTCCTGTCCAATCCACTCAGAATTTGGAGCTGGAAATAACTTAATTCTGTTTAGTTTTCTCAATGCAGTTTGTTCATTTGAGTTTTATTTCTGTACAGCTTCTGGTCACTTTCATACCCTAATTCCTCAGCCAGTTTGCTTTGGCTCCTATATTCTTTTCAATTTGGGCCATGCTCTATTTTCTTTGTTTCTCTACTGTGTAATAAGTGTTTTTTGAGTGAGCCAAAATACCAAACTCTTCCTGTGGCAAGTGAGCCTAGTGTGATAGAATATAGCTGACAGTCTTGACTTGTATAGTCCATGATACGGCCTTTTCCTAGTCCTCGTGCTGTGTGGCTGTGGATAACAGGCAAAGCAGTATTAACTCCATGTCCTAGCCATGCGAGAGCAGAAGCAGATAGCGGGGTCACTGCAAAAGCAGTTGTACTCCGTCAAAGAGTATAGAGTTCTTAATTTCCTCATGAAGGTCAGAGTCAAAGGTTTAGCCATAGTCAAAATACTCTGTTAGAGGGGTAGAGATGAGATACACAGCTTGCTGTTATCTATGGCACACAAGATGGCAGGCACAGTAGCATCCAAAATCCTCTGCACCCTTGCTGACTGTGGTCCTTTTATCGACTATGGCTTTGGGCCCATAGAAGGAGGCTTCGGTTGCTGTACCCCTCAGCATAAGCAGTGGACAGTCTCAATAGATAGGGCAAGATTTGGAAATAGAATAAATTAAAAAAAAAAATTAGATTTTTTCCTCAAAAAATAGTGACTGTAATAATAAAGAAAGATGGGGGAATAATGGAAATTGATGTAAAGTTAACTACTAACAGCAAGACTTCAGGGAGTGACAAAGCAATCAGGCATTCAGCATGTTGAAGGTAATAAAGTGGTGAGTGCCTGCTCCCTTTCATCTTTTTTGCCAGGCACTTTCAGAACGTTGTTGCTAGTAGACCTGACCGAGCTCTGGAATGAGGCCTCAGTACATCAGGGAATGCCCAGTCCTGGAGCCCCTGCAAAATTCAGGTGCTTGCTACACTTTCCAGAATGGTTCTCAAACATGCCAGCAGCTTTCTAGAGTCAATTTTCCCCACCTTTAATTTCTTACCTTTTAGAAGGAAGAAAGAGGGAGGCACTCAGCACTGCAGTTGTGGTGAGCCTCAAAACCCTCCGTAAAAAGCAGCAAAAGATTGCAAATATTGGAGGGATTGATATTGCAGCCTTGGGTTCCTCAACATCATGTCCACAGTGTTACTAAAGGAAGGATCTCAGTGAGAATATCTCACAAAAATTTGTAGGGAATAACTTTCGTGATACTGAGTTTGGAGAAATTTCTTGTTTCACCTGGAATGAATTTGACCCAAAGACTTTGAATATTTAAAGTGTCAAATGCAGTCTTCTATTAAATCTTATGTTGATTATAGATTGCTTTTGATACATTAGTATTGGCTCAAAAATTAATAGTTCAATAGTTGTTACAGAACTACCATTTATATTCTTACCCTGACAGACATCACAGTTTCAATTTAAAATTCCTGTTTTCATGGGTTTATCATTTGGCTGTAAAATGTTCCAGACTGAAGCTTGGCATAGAGACTTAGCTAGGGATTGCACATATTCAGCTGCTCTGGGGATCCGTTGTATTTCAGAACTGCAATATAATACAAAAAAATATTAAGACTTTTTTTGTCTGTACTATGAATTAATGCCACTTGGTACTTAAAAATAAATGTCAAATGCATTTGCTTTATTAGTAGGTTTACTGCACAGCACATTATGATATTTTCAAAACATATTACATGGATTTCTGTCACAGAGCATGGGACCAAAAGATCCTGGGCCCGCTTCTGTGTAGTGTTAAGGTAGCTCTGCTAGGCATTTGCAAGGAGAAGCTGTTGGGAAGGTGACAGTCATGAGCAGATCGTTCTAACTGCTTGAGTCTTCAGATGGCAGGGATGGGAGGGAAGCTTGCATGCTGACTTCATAGCTTTAGCGCTGTGGCTGGGGTCAGGCTTGGTGTTGCTGACCTCGCAATTCCATAAGGACTTCTTGAAGGCGCAGGCTGGTGTCTGCCACTCAGTGTCATCGCTCCACTGCTGAGAAGTGGCTTAAAAACTGTCCGTGTGCAAGAGTGGATTCAAGTTGTTCTTCACTTACCTTTTTTCTTCTTTCCATCTCTTCCAGGTTTTGTTTCATACTTACTAACAGAAGCAGAAGACTAGAAACAGTATCTGTAGTGCAGAAAATTGTTTGCAAATCCAAAGAAGTGGGTCACAGAATTTTTTTTTATTTTTAAAACTTACAAAACTTTTCCTGATTAAATGTTGTTTGTTTCTTAGCACGTGCTGTAGTCTAAGCATAATAATGACAAAGTATGCCTGTTGTGGAGGGCAATGGTCAGGACCGCCAGCTCAGGGACTGACGGGATCTGTGGTAACAGTCTGTGCGCGGGCTCCTGTGGCGTGGGATGAGCAGTGCTTGTGCTGCTTAAGAACCAGACACAGCATAGGGACTGCAGCCTGTCTCCTCCTTTGTCCTTGGGTTAGTGCAGTATTGCAGCAGAGGAGATGTATTTTGTCTGTATCTGTAGAGATAATTAGAAATCTAAGCTATATATGTTAATGCTTCACATATTTAAGTAGTTTATGAATATGGATTTGCCGAGCTGCTGAGTATTAACAATGACAAATATCTTGTGTTTTTCAGCATCATTTATCAACAGGTATTCCAAAACTCATTGCAGTTATATCCTTGTGATTTATACAAACTCTTTGATGTGCACAGAAGTCGCTCTAATTGCAGCAAAACAAAGCAGCAAATTAAGTGTAGCAATTAATGTATTCAAGCAGAGTAACAAGGTCACCTGAAAGTAACAGACTTTAGGGAGAGGAGTTGCCACATTAGAATTCAGCATCTCTGGTCTGCCATCTTTTTGTAGCAAGTCAGCAGTAATAATACTCCTCTGAGGTTTTCATGGCAACGAACAGTCCAACAACATTAGTTTCCAATCTCATGGAAGCATTGCCTTCCAACCGCAGTAACATCCATGTGGTGCCCGGGTACGAGGTTGGCACTGCCACTCCAAAAGATTTTGGTCTGCTTTGTATGGCTGGTGGTCTTTAGTGTACTTCTCTGACGACTTGCATGACCAAATTTAACTTACTGAATGCAATTGAGCTGCAACAGGTGTGCAACAGAGCAGAAGGCATCCATCTGAAAATATGGTCACCCACTGCTTTCCCAATACAACTTTCACTTGTACTTCTGTGGCCTCTGCCACTCAAGTACAGACCCACTTCTCTTATGAGTTCTGACAGGATCACAGCTGGAGGTGGTATGGCTGTAGGCATTATGCATTTTCATGTGCAGTAAATACTGTTTCAGGATGAGAGAGTGATTACAAATCTTGACTTAGGAAAAATATGAGGAAGTTGCATGGTCTGCAATTTAAAAATACAAAATAATAGCAAGATATAAAATATTTTTTGTCCAGCATCATTGTTAGCTTTTGAAAAAGTTGTGTTAAATATAGTAATCATGCTCCTGTGAGAATTGTCACAATTACTGGTTTTGCCAATCTTCTCAATCAGAAATATCAAGTGTCTTCTCTGATTTAAACATTCCAGAACAGGAGATCTGTAAAGGTCAGGAGATGGACTGTGTTTGTTATAATGATAAAACGTATCCTTAATGTTTTTAATTAATATCTTGCAAGTACAAGAAATATATGATATGTCAGGATAAAGAGATAAGAGGTATGAAGCACAGGACCACCACCAACAAATGAGCCAAACCAATTAAATGGAGCTGAAGAGTGCATTCCATAGTTCCAGGGTCATGTTTGACTCGTGTCTGGGTCAGAAAGACCATGCTGGCTGTGCTCGTGTTGATCTTGAAAACAGAAACGGAAGGAAATGTGGGGTAGAGGCATGTAAAGGGAACAGCTACAAGTCAGATTGGCTTTGCATATCACTCATCATATTGCATAGACCAAGGAAGCCCTGCCAAGAGATTCTGGATCCAAATAAATATATCCGTTTGGCACTGGACTGCATAGATGTACTGGCTCTGGTTTCAGAACTTAGCTCTGGATTTCTAAACTACATTGTTTTTTTTTTTAGCGTAGGCATGCCTTAAAATAACTTCTTGGACAGCTCTTCCATCAGCTGTAAGCAGCAAGGGACTGGGGGGGAGGAGACTTAGCTGTGTTGTGTCACATGGGGCATATAGCAGTTACTGTGGTGGTCTATGAAACATGCAGCGTTGGGAGCGTGATGGTTACAACTAGGGAAGACAAAGTACATAGTTTTTGCTTTATGTTCAGAAGGAAACAATATCAAGATTTCTCAAGGCATATTGGTATTTTAAGGTTCAGATGGGGAATGTGGGCACTGCGCATTAAGTATAATGTCTGTAGAGTTGGGACTAGGAGACTATAAGGTGGTACATTACAAGTCTGTGTAGGAACAAATGAAGTCATAATTAGAGGTGACTGGTAGAACTCATCTGCTTAGAATTTATGATTGTATAGGAGATGCCTTGTGCTAAGAGTTGTTAGACTACATTGTGTTAAATACCGACTGTGTATGTAATTGTGGTCCAGGATTTTGACCCAGTAGTTCTTCCTCAGTGTGGGGTTACGGGTCTGCTGTGCTGTTACAAATTTCTTTATATTCCTATAGCTTCATCTGGTGTTGTTCTCTTCTTGTGTCATGTTATAAGAAGAAACATTGGCAGCAGTAAGACAAAGCCTCCAGTTTCTCCCAGGTCTGCTCATTATGCTGGTGGTTCAGTAACGCTGTCACAGGGAGAGGTGGGTTTGCTCTGCAGTTCTGAGCACAACCTTTGATATGAACAAGCAGAGACAGTCTGCTTCTGTTTCTGGTAAATGTTTGTGCGGAACTGCCTAAAAGAAGAGATTTATTTCCTAAGAGATGTTCAAGGCCTCCTGCCCTCTCCTTTTCTTGCTAGGAAATGCTTAAGGTGAATCTCATTCCTCCTGGGAAATTCTTTGAAAGATCCTAATGTATAGGAAATGGAAGCTTGTGCTAAATTCTGAATGGTTCCAAACAGCTGGATGCTCCTGCAGCAGTCTGTTCCCTGGTGCTAGCTGTATGGTTTAGTGCTGTGCTGAGCAATTATTGCTTTTTTTTTACATTCCTTGCATTCAGGTCCTTTATGTGTGGGTGCCATTGGTTTTACAGGGAGATACAGCTTTCTTTGCTGCAATGGGGGGTTGTTGACAAGTAAGGAAGAAATATAGCAATAGGGCTAATGAATTTTTTTTCAGAACTCTTTAATACCGTCACAAGTGTCTCTGCCTTGCTGTTTTGAGGGTAACATAACCAGTGATGAAAACCCAAATACTGGAAAAACATGTGGAATGTTTAAGAGGAAAATTGAGAACTTTTACCTGACATGAGAAATTTAGGAACTGTCTTCCAATTATGGTCTTTAAAAATCTGATGATGATTTTTTAAGTAGAGCCAAGTGGATATATCTGGAGAAGTAATCAGTTGCAATAATGTATATGTGTGCTTTCCAGAAAAACAAATCTATGCTAACTGCGGCCAAGGACTGTAAGGAAACAGTACCTTTGTGGAAAATAATTTTCCAAGGCCTTGTTTTTTTCCTTCCTTATTACTTCCTTGCAGCTCTCTATGAACGTTTGAATTAGTCTACTCGTACAGCCCACCCAACAGATTTCTTCTGTCATGTTTTCCACTTGCTTTATAGAGTGATATCCTTCATGGACTTTGAAAGGCTGCCACTTTTGGAAGTATTTTAAGGATTATGGATTAATGCAGCCAATACAGGATTAGATCTACTGGAATTTTACTCTTTTCCTTCCTTACTTCTTAGCCAAGCTGAATGCGTTCCTGGCGAGTCCTGTCTGCTAGTTGATCCTCTTTGATTTACTGAAGTCAGCCTGTAGACTGCTTCTCTGACAAAGTCATTGTATACTGACATCTTTCTGTAATGTCCGTTCAGTGACTTTTTTCCTTGTATGTGTCCAAAGGCAAAATAAGATGATATCAGTCGTAGTCAAAATCTGAATAATAAATAGAAGGTTACTTGTGATTTGCAACTCAGTAACACCACCAAGATCCTGTGGTCCTGATGCATTTGCATGAGGCATATTGGTATGAATACTGGCTGGTCTTCTGTAAGCACTGTTCCTATCCAGTCAGGACCTGCATCCGCTACTACCCGCCCTGTTGGTTAGTGACTGAATTTTAAGTCAGAACTGGTAGAAAACACCTGATGTCACTTAATTTTGTCAAATAAATCTTGCTGGATGTCCACTGGTTATTCTGTAAATGAAACTTGAGATATTTGGTAAGGGAAGTGTTTCAGCTGAGACTGCTCTTGTTAGCATAAACAAAGTATTGTCCATCTGTCAGAGGTTACCAGAAAAACTCAGGCTGTTACAGGCTGAGGCCTTAGACTCTTTCTGAAAACCTTTTAGTGTCAAGCTTATTGGATTCATGTGCTGAACTGGAAGAGGCACAAACTTTGATCCAGAAGTCAATGCTTCAGATCACCCTCTTATCCAGCAAGGTCAGAGCGTGAGCAAAGGAAATTCAGGATTATCTTTCCAAAATAATACAGACTTTTTAAAGGTTTTGGTACCAAAACTGTGCTGAGTGGAAGTTGATTGAATCGGTCCCTTCTAAATGACTGAAGAAAGGATAGTTGCTTTTTAAATTGTTGGAAATCCTAACTGTATTTTAATCTTTGGAGAGAAAGACCTTGTTTCACCATTGCTGATGCACACTGATACCTGAAGAGAAGGGCAAAGATGAGGAAAGGAAAATTGAGGTATGAGTGAACTGGTGTCTGATCAGGCAAAAACCCATCATAAATATCAAAACTTGTGATATGTACCTTCCCTCAGTCCAAGTTATTTTTCAGGATTAAATTTGAGAATTTAGTAGCAGCATAACTGTCTTCCTAGAAATAAAACACTGCAGTCTTTTTTGTTTTGGTGGTAGAAACTAATTCTCCTGCAGTCAGTGAATCTAAAGAAACAGAAATCATGAAATGTGGTTTTCAAATGAACTGGATGCTTTCCAGGTTTTGTTAATACAGCTGAAGTGAAGTAGGACACCACTGAGTCTCTCGACAAGAGAATTCTAATGGAATTTGAGATTATGGGCTTTCTGTTCAAGCAGAACAGAACAACTTTTCAAAGGTTGCCAAGGATAAAACTCAATTGGGTGCTGCGAGAGACCAGGCAATAATCGTTCAAACTGCCTGATGTTTAAGTCCTGGAAATACAAAAGCATTAAAGGCCAGATGTCGTGCATATAATCACAGAGCACTGAGGAAACTTCTAGGAAGTCTAGGAAAGAAAAGGTATCATAGCACTTTCTGCCTATAAGGTGCTGGAGATCTTGGATGTGAATGACGCTGCAGCAAAAACCAAAAAAGTTGAAACCAAAAAAATCATATCCACAAATTTCACAAGACAACTAAAAACAACTAGGCATATGAAAACCTACCACAAGTATTCAGAAAGCTAATGCTTCTACCATGTCAGTCAGCATCAGATAGACAAGTTAATGCTGGTACTGCGAGAGGATGTAATGGCAAAAAAGAGAACACTGCTGTAACTTCTGCATAAGCAACCAAGGTTTATCTCTTGTCATGATAAACATATGCGAGATTTTCTTATGAAGAAAAAAGAACTGAATGAGAAGAGCAAGAACACAGACCAACTTCCCAACATCCAACAGGATTTTTTCATCTGTGAAAAATGCAACCACAAAGTTCTTTTTCCCTGCTGTTCCAGCTGGTTTCCTCCCACACATCATCAAATCCTTTTATAGATTTCATTAGCCCAGCGTCTCCTTCTTTAATAACGTCAGGCTCCTTTTCTGTGCTAAATAAATACAAATGAATATTAATACATGCTTCTTTTGTTTAACTCTTCTAACTTAGAGCTATAGCAGATGCAGATTTTGGTTGCTGTACTTGTATTGAATTAGAACACAGAACAGCAGATTTTTCATAGATTCAATAAAAACAATAATTTAGAAACACAATACACAACATAACTTTCTTGGTGTACTTGCTGAGCAGCTCTGCAAACACAAGATCATCCTAAAGAATTTTTTCCAAAATATGTACAAAATTCTGATATTTTATGCACCAGAAGTTAAATCTGCAAGGAGTACTTTTGATAGTTGACTGGATGGTGGCATCCTAATCCTTTTCCCATACAGGAAACAGAGAAAATCCTTAGACAGCACTATGTAATGCTATCCCTTCAGGTGTGTTTTGCTTTTTGTTTTGGTTGTAGCAATATGCAAAATATGTCAATGCATCAGACATGATTTTGCCTTAGTTAAGGGGGTGGGGGGGAAATCCATCAAAAATGTTGATCATTCCCAGCAAGAAAAGCATCGGATTTTCCTTACATTTGGATTCTGTATTGCCCAGTAATTTTTTATTCATTTTATTGACAAATGAGAGGACCTCCTTGTTTTTCTATATAGCATTTTTGTATCATATAGTTTAAAATATATTTTGTTCTAACAGCAGAGGTGGAGTAGTCACTGGACTAAGGTATTATTTTAACCAGCCTTCCCAACGAATCTAAAGAACGAGTTAGTAGCTCACTTAGGAAAGTGCTGGGGAGAAGCAAAGGATGTGGGAAAGGAGCATGCTGTAACTCAGTCAAGTCATGGAAAACAGGCTTTGATAAACTCTGGTTCATTCTTTTTTTTGTATTTTGAACAAAGGAGGACAGTGTTGCTGAACTGAACTCATTCCAGTCCCACCCTCTCCATCCTAGAGGATACGTTTGCATGATTTACTTCAATCTGTTTTGTGCCATGCTAGTTTGGAGTCCCCTGCTTCTGCTCTGTCCTTTCCAGTTCTGCTAGAGAACTTTCTTTTCTGTCTAGCATAACTAGATAATTCATTCCTGTGATTCAAACTTAATATGGCTGTTCAGAATCTGATTTATTCTTTAAGCATCCACCCATCCTTTAATGCTTGTCCACCCAAAAGTAATGTATCTGTAGAAAATTAACTTGATGGTGCCCACAGATGTAGAAAGCTTATGTTAAGATCAGTTCTCAATTACTAACAATGATGCAAACTTAGTGTGGTTTATATATATATATATATATACATATATAAAGACCTTTCCATTTAGGGCACTTTAAAGTATCAGGTGGCATTTGTTTGACTTGAGATAGTCATAAATTTATGCAACAAGTCAGTAGCATGCTTCATGTGGTTTAAGTGAATGTCACTTTGGTTAGGCTTAAATTAATTTGGGACAGCATTAAGCTGTAGATGCATATTACCTTAGTAAATAGCTCCAGTATTTCAAGATATTATTTCTTCATATGTACTGCTGAATGTTCAGTCCACAGCTCTACCTGTGGATCAGAACTATTCCGCTGCTAGTACTACTCCACTTCAGCATAAAGCGTGGAGGCTTAGCTTGGGACCTGCATAGACCTTCTGCAGGTTTTTTCTCACATTATGTATGTACTGAAGCTGGACTGAATGAAAGGGACAACTTATTCTGTCTTCACCGAGAAAATCAAGATAGCTGAAAGAAGAATTTGATGCAATTACTTTATTTGCTCTTGAATCCAGCCTGAAGTTCACACTACTGGGTCAAAAGCAAAGGGTTGTTGTGAGGGGTTTGTTTTTTTCTTTTTTGTTTGCTTGGTTTTTGTTTGTTTTTTCTTTTTGAACACATTCATGAGCTCCACAGAATGCTTATTGAGTGGTGTATTTGGCAGCTATAAGGTCATTCTTGTTCAGGAGAGCTCTATTTTATGCTAATAGATTATTTAAAATGCGTTCTGCCAAGGGAGAATGTAGCAAGAAGAACATTCATTTATCCTGATATTAAAAACATATTTGCAGATGTCATTTGAAACTTGTATATGAAGCTATTTCTTCTGTTACTATTTCTGTAGTTAGCATTTTCTTCTCCTCCTCCATATATGTCTATGTTCTCAGAAAGCTGAAGATTGACCAGAACATGTTTTCCTAACTGGGCTGAGGTCAGAGCAGAGCCTTGCTTCAGGTCAGTGCCCTGCTGTGGTGTGCCGGGTCAGGTCAGCAGCCGGGGGCTCTGATGGTGCCCCCGCAAGCTCAGCCACCCTGGCTCCTGGGCCTGGCTTGAGGTTGCTGCTGCCGCTGCCTGATCTCTTCATGGCTCTGTCTCCGGGTGTGCATGTGGGTGCACTTGTGACGGCTGTGTCCACTAGCTTTTAGCTGACTTCATAGTGACTTTTACTGAAGTCAGAGCTGATTTCAAGACCACATGTAAATGATAAACTTTCCTTGAATCCAGGGTATAGCAAACTGCTCTCAAATATGTAAGCCCTTCCGCTCCGTTTAGAGGGAGTTAGACCTAGCCTTGGATATGGACCACATTTAAATTTTGTTTTGTGTTTATTTAGGATAACTGATGATTCTAGTCTTCCGGTCTGTCACATTCTGCAATCCTTTTCATGTTTCTGTCTGCTCATTTGAAAGTGTCAAGCTCTACCAGGAAAGGGTTAACAAAGATACATCACTCTATTCCAGAGATGGGTGAACTTTTCTGTCACTTCATTTAGGATGCAGAAAATTATTCATTTTGCTGAGTGAATTAATACTTGTTTCCTCTAGATTTGGTTAAAGACCTAGCTGAGGGGAGACATCTTAAGAACCCTAATGTAAATAATTAAGCATTTTGGCGGATATCAGGGTCTTTCCAGGACTCTGGTTTGCGGCAGACAGGAATCCTGGTGTCAGAATTTGCCTTCTAAAAATTTGAGAATGGTGAAGAGCTCTCAAGCACACCTAACTTCTAGGAGTGTACGACACTTTTAAATGATGAGCCTAAAATTATCAACAACGAATTTTAGTGAGATATATTTGTTGCTAATATTGGGAGCCTATCTACTCAAATAATAAGTGTTCAAATACAGAGTGCATAGTCAATTTAGTCACCAGTTTCTGAAAACTTAAGTTGAACTGCACATAAGTAACTTGCTATAATACTACTGTTTTTTATGCTTTGTACTTTTACCTGTAAAGTCTGTTAATTATACTATCAGGTCCAAAAAAAAAAATTAGCTTAGCATAACGTGGTCATCTCTGCCTGAATGTCTTTCAGAGTGCACCACTGTACTGTATTTTTAACTCTAAGATGAATTTGTTAAAAAGGGGAGAGTGCACTGGATAGACACCTTTCATTAAATGTCCAAATATTCATAGCTGGAGCTGTAGTGATTACTCCCTGACCTTTAATAGAGAAGTTGCTCTCCCAGTAATTATAATTGCTCGTTAAACTAACCTAATAGCGCAGCACCAGCCCGTAAAGAGCTGTTTAAATTAGAGATTCAGGTAGCTCTTCTTAATTCTAGGCACCTTTTTTGGTAAGGCTAATTGAATCATAGTTGTTATGCTACTGTCCTCTGGAAGGCAGCATTCTTGCTTTGCCATTCACACTAAATCTTGCTAAACTGCCATTTTACTAATTTGCAACAATGCCACTAAACCTAAGGGCTGAAATCATGTGACAAATAGCAGAAAACACTTCTAAATTTTAATGTATTAAAACTTAAGAATAATACCTATTCTGTCATCCAGTTGCCTGAATGTGGAATCCAGCTTATTCAGGGGGAGGGGGTTCAGATCATAAGGAAAAACAAAGCAGTTCAATGGCAAGATTGCTACACTGGAATAAAAAATAAAAAAAAGGAAAGTGTGATACCAGGAAGAAATGCAAGCTAACTTTAAACTTTGAAATTTTAGAGCAAAGTACTTCCTATGTTTTAGTTAAACAATCAAGAAGACTGTAGAGTTGTCCTAAGTGATGAGCTTCCCATTTGCTGATTATTTAATCCAAAAATATGGATTAAATAAATTTGAAGGGGGAGGGGGAGAGGAAGAAAATGAACTTTGAATGAATTTTGGAGTGTCTTGCTTATGTATAAAATTTTCTTCCGAAATGAACACTAATTCTATTTCCAATATGTTTTTGGTCTTTCCTCCCACCTTTTTTTCTAAAACATCTCAACAAATTCAAATTTCCAGTCATTTTGGCTGACCTGAATGTGTATCTTTGATTGAATTAAACATTTTCTTAAAGAACTTCTACCAACGCAAACTGCAAGATGAAGCACTGATTTTCGTCTTGTAAGCTGAATGAAAGCTTACAGCTGTATTTGTACTGAGCTGAAAGTTAACAGTAAGTTCAAAAAAGGCTAAGAGCCTGCTCCCTGTTAAATGATGGGTAAACTTGGGTAAGTTATTTAACAGTTCAAAGTTTTTCAGCTGGCATGCTCTACAAAGCCCTTGCTTCTGTGTATGACCACCTCGTATACCTGTAAAATAAGGGGGAAACAAAGACATATGATTAGAAGCTGGTGTTGCCCCCAGGGAATGGTGAAACGAGCATCCTGTTTGAGGGAGGATGTGGTTTGCAGGTGGCAAAGAGGAACTGGAAATTTGCCAGTGAGAATACCAGGATGGCATTCAAGTTAACTCCATCAGCTTCTAGCCAACTCAAAGTAACACATGCTGCGTGCTAATAAACATCGTATGGCTTTTCAGTCTGTGGTGGGAAGGGCCAAAGCCGCAGTTTTCTACATAGATCAAGTACTGCTCTCATACGAGAGATAGATGATTTCATTAACAAGATTCATTGTAAAGGCAGTGTATGAATCAACAAAATTATTTCAGAATCTCTTCAAGATCTTCATCTGCAATGACAGAAGATAAAAGGTTTTTTGTGGGGGAAAAAAATGTGGCTAATAAGGTGTTGTCAAGAGAAAATTCAGGCTAATGGGAAACTCAGCAGAAGGACCCTGAAATGTCTGGGTGTATCTTCCACAGTGTCTTCACACAGTTAGGAACAGCGTGGTACTGAGATGCAGGAAAACGTTTAAAATACCTTGTCAGTAAGACACTGTATGAAGGTTTGTTGGGTGGGTTTTTTATCATTTGTTATTTCAATACACAGCAGCCACCAAGCAATGTAAAGTTCCTTAAATAAGGTTATAGTTTGTGTGATTTTGCTGTGCTGTCGTGTCTGTCAGCGTCTCTTGGAGATGTCAGAGAGGAGCCAGAGAAGGAGACCCATAGCCAGAGGCTGCAGCTTTGATGCTCTGTTCATCTATACATCTTTCTTTATCTTCATGGTCTGATTAGAATGTGTTGTCTGGTATAAGTATTAGCTAGGTAGTTGAAAGCTCTTAAATGTTTGCCAGAAGCGTTAACAAAGACAGTGGGGCCTAATTGCAGTTGAAAAGGTCCAAAACGAGTATTCAGCATGTAGTCATAAGGCTTCATTACCAATCTCTTTCATTACCAGTTCTTTAGCTTCCATAACTCCAATTGCGTATAGTCTGGAACAATCAGGCAATGTATAGGAAGTTAAAGAAGGATCTTATTGTTGGAGGGCATATGCGAGCATGGATTGTAAGTGACAGATACAAAAAATGGGGGAGAACAGTAGGAACATATCGGTCCTTCTGTAAGACTACATCTCGTAGCCCTGAATCAGAGAAGGAAAACCTGGGTTGGATTCTCAGGCAGCATAAATTGAATTTTCTAGATTAGTATGAACAGAAGAGATTTATACTAGCTGAGATCTTGTCCCGCAGGTTAGAAATTTCATGTTTTATTTTACAGGATGTCAGAAGCCCCCCATTCTTTTTTTCTGAGAGAAAGTTCTGCAGAAAATGAAGCTTCTGTGAGATCAGGACTGCTCTGACTACTTTTTAAGAGTTTACAGTTGACTGTCTCTTTAGGGGCACGCATTTAGGATGCAGTGTGGTTATCTAGCATCCAGCAATGGTCCATAGCTATGGAAGTAACTGGCTTTAGCAGAATTTGAGAAAAGGGGTATATATGCTTTAGTTACATGAGGGAAATGGGAATTCCGCATCTAAAACCATAACGCACAGCACAGGAAAAGCACTCAAAATTTGGGAAAGTAGGAAATGAGAGGGTAATAGAAACTATAGGGTGATGTGGTTGTAAAGCAAGCTGTGCTCAGTACACCTCCGGATCATGGTTGCATCAGTCCATATTCAGGTATCTTTGGGCAAGATGCTCAGGAATAAGCCAGTATATATTCTTGAATAAAACAATTTCTTTCACATAATAGCTATTCTTGTACCCAATTTTCTAGACCTTTGGCTTCAATAATTAGCATGGAAGAGGGACATTTTATGGAAGCTGAAGCTTTATGCTATTCCCGTTTGGAAGGGCTTAGCATTAAAATCTTACAAAACCTTGTTTTCCACTGACTCTGCTAATGGCAGTAAAAAGATTCTAGCAGCCCCTGCAGAGTCAAACTGTTCCAGCACATATGCCTTATGTTATTCTAGTAGCTTTAACACACTGAGGCATGTCAGTCCAGATAGAAAACTCAGCCCTCTGAAATAAGCCCATTTAGGTCAATGTGTCAAAGAAATTAAATGAATTTAGGTTGTAGTTATTTTTGGTGAAGACCTGGTAGCAGTGAGAAAACTTCCAGTTGTTAGAATTGAGTAGTGTGTTTATTTGAATCTAAGGTTCCACTGTCATGGAAATAAACTTTTTTTTGTGTATTTAAAAACAAAACAAAAATATGAATGCTGACAACCATTTTAATTCCACTGTTTGGTTGAGGATATAAACACGGCAGTGAAGAAATTCAAAGTGGTGGTTCCCACAGCAACTGTAGTTCCACCACAGAACATACAACAATATTCTTGTATTTTCATTTAAAACTGGAAGTCTACCATTGTCTGTTTAATTAAAAAAAAAAAACTGAGCAACTACACATGCACAAGGAGAGTTATATATTTTTGAAGGGACAGCATTATTGAATTTTGAGCTTCAGGAGTGTTTCATTTCTCATCTATAGTTTTCCATTAAGTTAGGGTTTTGGACCACTATTTCTGTAGAACATGACAACACTTCCTTTTACAGGCACTTATTTTTGTAGTATTTCAAATGCAAAGATCGAAGTGATTAATGGATTCCATTTCACTTCAGAAGTACTAAAGAGAACTCTTCCTTAGTAGGACTTCTGTAATCAGGTTTAATTAAAACAATTTTTTGTACTGCATGAAATGAGATTCAGATATTTATTTGAATGTAACTATAGTCATTTAATTAAATCATTAGCAATCACAGAGATGACGTTATTAGTTCTAGCTCACTTAACATGTATTTTAGCTTGAGGCAAAGCCATGGGCTAAATCCACAACAGGCATCTAATTTTTTTTTCCATTGCATTAACATAAAATCTTGTGAATGTAGCATATTGTAGTGCGAAGTACAGCAAGCTCTAGCGAGTTTTACCCGAGACTGGAATCCAGTGTGCTGGACATAAGAGCTTCTTGGAAAAGGCAGCTTCTGCCGCACACAGGTTGTGGTTTAAGTAGATAATGCCAATGAAGAATATGAAGGATAAGAGGCAGATGCTGCTCCCAAACCTGCAACTGCTCACAGCATGTCTTCAGAGGTCACGTAGGAGGCAGCAGCCAATGTACCCTCCAGCAGCTCCACAGCAGTTGTGAACCTGCCCTCTTGGCTGCACGTTAGCAGCATTAGAGCCGTTTGTTGTTTCTCTGCTTATGTTTTGCTTAACTCAAAGGTTTGTCATCACTACTGATGTGAAAAGCTTGAGTGAGCATCTGTCAGTGTAAATGTGTTGCTTTGTCGGCTTCCTTTTATTCTGTCTTCATGCAACAGAAGCTTTCCCGTGATGCTACTGACATTTCCCTTCCTGTTTTTGGTGCAATAGGACTTAAAAATCTGGAGGTGAATTGGATGTGAGGAGTACTCATGATGCGCATAAGAGAAAAACCTCCTAGCCACTACTCTAGAGGTACGGCTTGCCAGACCTGGCTGCGGCAGAGCTTTCCAGGAGGGGCTGTGGCAGCCGGGAGCGCGGCCAGACGGTGTTTCGGAGCGGGACCCCCGGCCCCAGCGCAGGCTGTGCGTTCCCGCTGCGTGCCCCACATCTGTGCGCTGAAAATGGAAGCAAACAAATGGTTATTAGGGTATAGAAGAGCTCCGAGAGGAGGCGCAATCTCTGTATTGCCACGGTCCAACCCTAACTAGTGTTTTAAAATGCGCTTTCTTTGAGGGGGGAGAGCAGGCAAAGACATTTGAGAGACGGGGGTGGGAGCCAGCAGCCAAACTGCAAGTGTTAGTGTGCTAGTGTGGGAATGAGAACGAGAGGGTTCTCCGAAAAGCTGGAAGGACCCGTGTGGAGAAGTGGGATACTTGGCTGTGGAGATCTTCGGCATGAGAATAATGTGCTGGCAGTTTATTCCAATGCTCTCATTTGCAATTTATGAATAGATGAAAAGAGCAACTAAAACCAAAATACAAGTGCTACTGCCTTTTTCAGTCTTCATTTGCATTCTCCTGTAAGAACATCCAGTGAAGCCCCATCTGTTCTATGTTAGGTTTTGTTCTGTTCTGGGTAATATTATGTTATTTTAATTATTTAATAGACTTAAATTTATCAACAGAATATCTGAATTGTCATGAACAAAAAGGAAATTTTTCATTTTTCTCTTTAGAGCAAGGAGAAATACATCTTTCCTCTCAACTTAATTCACCAGAATTTTATCTAGCTTCTGATTTTTCTTATCAACCTGAAGTCAAGGCTGTGCTCAGAAAAAGATTGTATGTGGATTACAGACCACATCTGTACTGAGACAGTCTTCCCTGTTAAGTTTCATTACCACTTTAAAATTTATCTCATGTTTTCTAAAGCAGTTGCTGAGATTTACAGACATAAAATGTCTAAACTGCACCAGCTTTACCATCTTCAGGTGCACGTGCAGCTACTCTTCGTATTTTGCTGTTTTATTGGTCTGTAGGCAGCAGAAAAGCTCAAAGATTGAGATCAGCAGTAAATTAATTCCCTTTTTTCCCCCTGTTGTTTTTTTTCCTATTCAGTCTGCTTGCAGTTATTTGCCTTCGCATGGTGTGATGTGGCTGGGTAAAATGTTGTTGTCATAACAGATGCAGAACTAAGTAACTTTTAAATAAATACTTGGGGGGAAAAAATGCAAAACTGAGACTATATTTGTCAAATTTAGCAAATCTTTAAGAAAAGGTGGGAATTCTGAGATTTTTAGACACCCTTTTCTTGACATTTCATTCTGGAGCTGACAAAACATTTGATTTTAACATTTGAGATCTCATTTGAAATGTGATTTAAGTAATATCAGCAGGTTAATGAGGCTCTAAATTTAAAGGGAAAACATAATTTTGAGTCAAATTAACTGTTTTAACTCTTCCTTTTATTGCGAACATCTGAAATGTTTAATGTCAAATCAAATTTTTTTCTTTCAGCTATCAAACCAAAAAATCATTCTCTCATAGAGCAGGTATATGCGATAACCATAGATTCTTTGCTGTTGGGAAGGCAGAGTGAGAAGGAGACAGAAAGAAAAATGCATTTTCCTTCCTCATTCTTCTTGTTACACTTGACCTTTGTGCTTGCTGCAGCCCTGTTCTGTGGGGCAAATGTTCATCATCGTGAGAGCTGCTCTGTCAGTTACTCCCAATGTTAGCTTTCTTCAAAAAAAAAATCCTGGTGCAACAGGCATCAATAATTCAAAATACATGATAAAAAGAAAAACGATTACAATGGGAGAGGTTTACAAAGGTACTTGACTGAAACTGTCCAAAGCTGATGAAGATGGTATCTGAAAGGCAGGATTTGGGACAAGATAATCCTTAGTCAATGTCTTACTAAGGGATGTTTTCTGGAAAACACAGATCTTAGAATCTGGGTGGTCCCTAAAAGGGAGAGGAGTTGGAAAGTGGTTTGGAAATAAGAAAAATCAATTCTGGCTAGGGGCAAGCGGGCAGAATGCAGCACGGGGTCACCATTAGGTGGAATTACGTGTGGTGGTGGTGTAGGTGTGCTCAGCAAGCTGCTCTCTATTGCTGATGCCGTTTTTCAGTTCTAACTGTAGAGGCTAGTTTTGTTGCTGTAATCAAGCAAGAACCTTCAAAGGGATTAGAAATGTGTAACTTCCGTAGAGAAATGCTGGTAGCTGAAACATTTCGGACCCTGCTGGCTTGGTCAAGGAGTGCAGGCAAAGCTGCCCGCTGCTGGGAGGGCGAGAGGTAAGAGAGGAGAGGTGGCTGCTGAGGTGCAGCCATTTCCTGGCTGGAGGAGGACCCTGGAGAAACGCTGCTCCATCTTGGCTCTTTCTGAGTAGCTTTCACTCATCGTTTTTAATTTGTTCCCGTCTAACTTAACGTAGCGTGAGGTTGGCTGTTTGTGTTCTCCCTCTCCTCTTTTCTTTCCTTCTGCTTCAGACTTAACTTTGCCATGTTCTACCTTCAGCATCCTTTCTCCATATGGCTCATTTCTGTTGTCTTACTCTGTTGCTCATCTTTTTGAAACTAACCCAGCATGGTCCCTCGTTATGCTGCTCTCAAAAAGGACGTATTTGCTTTTTTAAAATGTATGAGGCTGGAGATGGAGGGAAGGTGAATAACCGGAGGGGAAAAAAAAAAATGATACCAAGCAGGTAGCTAAAAACAAAAGGTGGAAAGTAGCAGACAGATTTTTAAATCAGGAAAAGACTTGCTGAAATGAATTATGTGATCTTGCCAATATTTATTAAAAATGAGCACAAGAATAGATACGTGGGGCTAAAGCAAAATTCCACCAAGCCCAGGCTGCAGCTCTGGAGCTTCCTGAGGCAAAAGTGGTTTCTGTATCTTTAGTAACCCGTGTGGGTTTTTCTGCTATGGACTTGTCCCACCTCTGCTTAGATCCATACAGGCATTTAGCATCCATAGCATCCCTTTCCTTTTGAACCAAGTCAGGATCCTCATTCTTTTCTTTCGCCTGTCTTCCCTGCTCCACTCTTGATCTCTAAACTATTTAAGAGCCTGTTTCCCCACCAGGTATTGGGGTGCTGACCTCAATGGGAATTTGGGGAGCAGTTGGAAAGCTTGGCAATTCAAAAGAAATTCTAATGAAAGCATAAGTTGAGAGGTTAATACTTTTCTCTCTGCCATTGTGCTCTGTTCTAGGATATTTATGAAATAAATGGAAAAAAAATCAGCTCTTTCAAAAGCTCTTTGTAAAGAAACTTTGGGAAATCTGGTATCCTGTCTCTGCAATTGACGGAAATGAAAAGTGTCCCAGGCACTTGACATGGGGACTGTCTCTGGAAGATGGTCATTTATAACTCAGTGTAAACTGAATAGTGTCAGCAAACTATCAGAACAGGTTACCATAAGCAAAACAGATACAAGTTCTTTCAGTATCTTGCTTTGGAGACCTCAGTGCCCAACACACACTTTCTTTCATGCAGACTGTTGTACGGATAGAAGAGTGATGCTAAAATTAACCCACTGGCCACAAAAGATCTTCTATGGGGTAATCCCACCTCTACTGCCTTACAACTGCATTTTTGAGGACCAAACTAGGAAATTTCTGTTTCACCTAGGAGCACCTATAAAGATACTCCCAAGAAGGGGGACCTATGACCCTGACATGTACTTGGGGTTATTACCCACAGAGCTTTGAAGTTGTTTTAATTTTGCCACTGATTCTCCCTTCTTCTTTATTCTGTCCTACTTCACCTTCTCATCACTAGCTCTCTGGGTTGCAGGACCAACATCTGTAATAAGAATAGTGCGTGCTGTTCTCTGAATGAGAAAGTAATGATCATGGATGTGATACATTTCACTGCTGCATTTTTCAGTATGTTTTTTGCTTTCCCATGTTGCTCCTGTGAGTTTATTTTTAAATCACTTTATTTATCAATCAGCCTGTCTGCACATATCCCTAAAGCACACAACAAAACAGCTGTCTGACAGCCTGCACTCACCTCCCTACTGTTTTGAACCAGGTACTGAAACAGAGTTAAATTCCGAGTGAATTTGGCCCGACATGGTTACACTGTGATGTCTTTTTTTATCAATTCTTTGAGCAATATTTGTATGCCAGGTTCCAAAATACACCTAACATTCAAGTAACTATTAAAACAAGTTCTGTGGCTTTCAGTTCCTGCATTTGTAATTTTCTAGACTTAAAACTATGGATTGCAGATGCTGCTTTATTTGAAATCTACAGCAATTAGTAAGAGGAAATGTGGTCCTTTCTCCTTTGCACAGTACCAAAAGGTTTAGTCATTCCACTGTTTCTAGAGAAACATACTTCTCCATGCATCTATTTTTATAGAGGTTTTTTTACTGTGTACAGAGCAGTATCTGACCTGTTAATTGTTACTTGTTGTTTATTTTGCTTCTCTGTGAAGGTCGTCACTGCAGTGAGGACCCCCTTGAGAGAAACTTTGTACCGGTACATGGGTAAAAGCTATCTGTGGATGAACAACTGTAGCATCTTCTTCTGGTTTGTTTTGCTTAGAGGCATCCATGATTTATTTCAGTGTTCCACAGTCTAAAGTGTGTAATGTAATATTTAAATTCTTGTTCTACCTCTCTTCAACCTCGATTTAAAGTGTGTATCTGTACAGTTCACAAGTGGGGGGAAAAAAACAACAGGGGATCGGAGATATCCTTTGGTCATCTGAGGACCAGTCTGTGGGATCTTTGAACTGTGTAGTTCTTGAGGGAGAACCCCTTGCTCCAAGGGCAGCTAAGCACACCGTGGTATAGGTCACACTGATGCTGCCTGGGGAAGCAAAGGGGGTTAGGTGCCAGATAAAGCAGCACCCGTCTGCCTTTTTGAGCCTGTTAATAGCCTCTTATGGTGCCTTCTCGTTCAGTGTTCCGTGATTGCGCATAAAGGTGGATACAGATGCAGGGAGTGAAGCTTAACTTGTTGCCAAAATTTTTCTTCTTTCTGTATGTGCAGAGCAATTCCATTCACAAAGCGTGGAGGCAAAGGGAGGAGAGCCTGAGGTTTCGCTGGGCAAGCTTGATCTCCTGCTTAAGTAACTTCTCTCATACATAAGGCAAAGCATTTCTTTTTCTGAGGCTATACTCTCCCAGTTTTGAAAGTAGCTACAGTGATATTAATGCGCGTTGTGAAGCACTTGGCACATTTCAACAGTCGAGGTCCTAAGCTAGGTGCTGCTGTTGTTGGGAGCAAGCTGCTAGGGCAAATGCTAGGGAACTGCTGTCACCCCAAGCAATTTCTGAAGCGAAGGGTAAAACGTGGTTCACTGGTCCTGCTTTTTATTGACTATTTTCACTTGCTTTTTCCGGTCTGGTATTCTAATGGCAAATGTCCGTTTCATATTTCTGGAGCTTCCCTTATGACCTGCGCTGTCCTGTGTCTGACTCCCTCGTTTCACTTCCCTGCCTGCCGGTGTGCGGGGTTTCTTCCTGACCTACAGCTGGGTCTCTCTCGTGAGAGGCTTGTGGCTAGCACAGGTCCCCAGACTTTAGTGGCCATGTTCCTTATTACATTAGTTTAATGTATTTATTAAACATCAATGAGCTCGTGTTTCTCAAAGGTCTTTGTGGGAACCAAGGAGACTGAAGAATTACTGTTGCCTCTGTTGGCCACAAATATGTTTTCAGTATGAAGCTATGGGAGAGTTGTTTCAATTCTGGATGGAAGGTCTTTTCTACTGGAAATGTGATATTGGCTGCCAACAAAGAAGAGAGAAGTTAGGAATTCCCAGACTGTTCCTACCATTATTACAAATCTGGCCTCTCCAACTATAGTCTTGGCATTCTTCCTCACCATAAGAAGTGTGTGAACATCTTGTCATACTCACTAAACTAAGACTTTGAGAAACATACTGGAATATTCATCAAGGGAAACCATGTAACTTGAAAATATGCACATCTTGAATAAATGATGTATTTTTGAAAGAGCTGGAATAAAACTTTCATCTTTTGTAGTCATTTTATTAATATCGCTGTTTTTTGTGCTTCATAATAAAAGGGTGTGCTCTTTAGCTTTACGTTGTATTTAATTTACACTATGGGTTGGGGACAATTTTATTCCTAGTTTAAATTGTGGTGTAGGGAACATTGAAAATGAAATTAAGTGTATCTTTATTAAGGATCTATTAAAAAAAAAAAAAAAGGGGGGGGGGGGAGCAAGCTGATCTAACTGTCTACCTTAGAGAAATAACGCAGATACTGGTATGATAACAAGAAATGAGTACTTCACCACCAGTAAGTTTATACTGTTCCTTTTCTAATAGGAAATTAGAGGCTAATAAGAAAATTAAGTTCTCTTTGGTTGAAAAAAAAAAATAGAAAAAGCAAACTAAGTTTTTTAAAATGTCATAAATTTGCATGGAAGTGAAACAGACTACTTTAACGTCTTTTTTGAAAAGAGAGTTTTCCTGCATTGGCTTTCCTGGTCCTCACACTCTTTCTTTGTAACTCTCTTTGGCTCAGCGAGTATTTAATTATCTACCCAAAATGAAACCGTTCCAGCAGGAGAGACAGACCATATGAAGTCTACTGTTAATATTATAGCTTCCTTTTACAAAAACACCTTGTGGTTACGATTCTGGTACCAAAATGTGCTTGACCATGACTCACAAGGATCTGGTATTTCCCTCTACAATGCCTGTTATCCATACCCTGTTCCTGCTACCTTTCACCAGCTACAACCTCTTGCAGAAGAACAGTTTCTACTCCTGTTTCTGTATGGAAATGGACCATTTAATCTGCACTTGACCTTAATCACGTTATGCTGCTAAGTGCTGTGTCACAGATACAAGTAAGAGCCTATACCCGGTAAGGGAAATGGTGTGAGCTCATGTTCAGAACGTGATCCAAACAGAGAGGGGTCTGAACTTTGCTTTCCCATGTAGGTGTTCTCTGCACCAGGCTGTTATTTAAGAGGAAAACTCTAGTTGTGGAGAGCTGGCACTTTCTAGAGGAAAAAGTTCCATCAGAAATTCCATGTTAGTTCTCTTAGCAGTTAGCGTAGGAGGCCTAATGAAAGTATTTGCTGGGTTTAAAAGAGGGTAACTAGACATTTCCCTAATGATTTATTTGCTTGGTATGTTATTTACATGAACGCTTTCAAATTTTTACTCATGCTTTCAAACGAATCACTCATCCAAGCCTGTTTGGACATTTTTGCTAGAGAAATTGTTGATCTTCTCAGGGAAGTATATTATTTTTTGGTTTCTATATTCCCTGCTCTGTCTGTTGAGGCCCTTTTCCAGCTCTCATTATGCACAACTGAAATAACTCCAAGTGGAGGACAGTATATACAACTCCTACAATTTAAGCGTAGCTGCCTTATTTAAGGGGTTTATTTGCAATGTTGCCTCAGCCTTTAGTAGACCCAGGGTACCTTGGTATGCTCTTGGCCGGCATTGTCCTCTGCAAGAAGCATTACTGATGCAGGAAACAGGTTTTAACTTAGAGCTCTTAACTTCTCCACTCAAGAGTCCAGCCTGAGCAATTTATGTTGGTCTAGGCAAACGCCCATGAATCTGGACCTCCTGTTGCTCCACAAGACAGTCCACAGTCAGCCTCAGAACATACGGGAAGAAAATGCACCAGCTCCCTGGCCGTTTTAGTGGCCCTCCACAAAATTTGCTTCATTTTATTGATGTATTTCATTTACTGTGATGAGAGCCTAAACCAGCCAGCTGCAGCTAAGGAGTCCAGCTAGCTGGTATGCCTACCCTCTGTGCTACAGTATAAACATGCCCTAATATTGTCATATAGTCAGTAGCAACAGATGTCCCATATGTGACAGCTGCTCCCTTGAGTTGTTGGAAGAAGAGACTTCAGCCTTCAGCTGTGCCTCGGTTCCTTTAGCACGTTTGTGTCCCATGCTTTGTCAGGAATAGGCAGTATTGGTAGTGGACAGGTATAAATCACCTGCCTTGTATTTTCTGTGTTTGTCTTACTTTCAGGCAGGTGTCTGTGCTGTAACACTGCTGCACAAACTCTTGGATAGCACAGCTGCTCCAGAGAGCATTTGTTTATTGTGTCAGGGGATGTGCCAAGGTTGCTGTAAGAAGGTATTGGCCAGAAGCTCCATATTTTGATAGTGGAGAAGTATGAGCCACTAAGTCTTGAGCTTTTTCATTGCACCTGGAATTTCCTCTGTCCATCGGCTTTATTGCTAGCCCAGCAGCATAGAAATGGTGGCTTTAGAGGAGGACATGATGCAGGAAACTGTGAAAAAAGAAGATGGCGTTATCAGCACCAACATGCTTATGTTCATTTTTTAGGTAGCCTGCTGCTTGGCTTAATCTGGAAAGACCAGTAAAACTGTTATCACTTGAAATTTTTTTGTGTGGAAAAGTGTCTGCCTTGGACAAGTTGCACAGGATCATTTCTTGCAGTGGCATTGCTTTCAGTTTGCAGGAAATCTGTGCCGCCCGTTGAAGCATTATGCTTTGGAAGAGGAGTAACGCGGTACCTTTAGGTGACGGGTAACGTTCTCCTCGTCACTGAGTATTCCTGTGTATTCCTGTTGTAGAATACAAATGAAGGTTTACAGCTGGTCATTCAGCAAAGCTTATTAGAGTGAGCTTCATTAGCTCTTTTGTATGATTTTGCTAAAGGCTAAGCAGTATTCTTTATGTCTTTGTTACTTCTTGCACATGCTTGTATGCAATCTAAATATAGGAACCTATAGAGACGCAATTGGTTACAGAAGACACAGCTGTGGAGTTATTATTTACAATCACATTGGAGAAGAAGAACAATTGAAGGGAACAGAGACCCCACTAATAACTGCTGGGAGCTTTGATTGAAAAACTGTTTCTTTTTTCTTATATCCAACTGTGTCATCATGAGAGAAACAATTCTGTGTGTTGGCTTTATTATTGGAGTACGAGATTATTTCGTTGCCAAAGTTTACTTTTATCTGTGTTGTTCACCGTTTTATATGACTACTGTCTCAAATTAGTCTGTGGCTTTGAATTTTTCTTGTTTTCTTTCTCTTGTAAGTTGCTGGATTCCACTGTGGCACTCTAAGGAGAAAAGAATCTGAACCCAACATCCCCCTTCCTTAATCAAGACCAAACTGCAGAGCTGGCACCACAGAAATGCAAGGAATCATCATTTTCCCAAACCAGTGATGTCGTTCCATCATGTTGCGGGCTGTGGAAGAGGCTCTAAGGCTAACGTTGGTGTCCCTTATCTCTCCCACAGAAATAACAAGCTCTGGGTGTATGTTTATTTTGAGCCCACCTTCTTATTGTTCAAGTCTGTTCAGCAAAATTCTTCCCGCTACCTATGCGTCGCCATGTTGACTTCATGCACATTTTGTCACAGCATCATCCTGTGGTGCTCGTCCTGTAACACCCGCGTTTCTGGTTGTACTTAACGCTCTGCTGCAACCTACTGATGCTCTGAGGAACTGCATCCTAGGCAATCTCCTACCGAGCTTCTCGCCTCTCCAGCCCCGCCCAAGCATAAGGTTTAGGAGAATTTAAACATTCCTTTTTCAGCACTTGTGCAATCCTTGTTTGGAGGGGAATGCACTTCTATTTTGGCATTTCTATATTTGAAAGTTTCCTGTAATGCAAACTCAGAATGAGTTGCAGGCTCTGAAAATGGCTGTTGTGTTTGATGGGCACAGCAAGATGAACAGATTGTAAAGTCACTAGCATGTCAAATTGTTTCCTTCACTGTTACATTCTTTTCAGATCTTCAGTAAGTCCTCTGAATTTATGCAGAATGATTAATAAAATCAGCTTTGATAACAGTTAGTAAGCAGTCACCGTTCAGGCTCGATTTGCTCTATTGAGCTACTGAGAAAGATAATGTGTGTAGAAGGTAACAGTTCTAATAGGAGGCCTCAATACCAAGGTGTTGGGAATTTTACTTGTTCTGGCATCGCAATAGCTGTGTGCCCCTGTTAGCAGTGTCTCTTCAAAGAGCCATGCAAAGATGAAGCTGGAATTCTCAAAGGCACGTAGCTCGTAAGTCTTATTAATTTTACTAGAGACTGGGGACCCAATGCTGAGTTGGCTTGAGAGACAAGGAGACAAAAAGCGTTATAGCCGTACAGCTGAAATGATGAGTGCTTGAGAATATGACTGGTAACTGTTAGGATAAGGCAAGATGTCTGTGGTCCCTAAAAAGACTAACGAAGGTCTGCACAAGGTACCTGTACAAAGGTGATAGGTAGATGGGGAAATAGCCAAATGCAACTTCTGAAGTTATGCTGTCTGTGCTAATAGGTCCATGTAATGATGAGAGCTTGAGTGTATGCTTAGCGTATGCTGTTTCCAGAAGGAAAATGCGTAGAAAGATGATTAAATACATGGAGACGGGAACTGTGGACTTGGCACTTGGACCTGTGCCCCCAGGTAGTTGTACTTGAGGGTGTGCTTTTGAAAGACTAGGCGAATGGTCCTGCACATGTTTCTTTACATACTGTCTGCACATGGCACCTGGATGGAGTGCATGCCTGCATCGAGGGTCTCCCTGGTGGGGACAGAAGCAGTGGATGCAAGGGCACACTGGGGTGATGGCTGTTTGTTGACTATGGGCTGTGGGCCGTGCCACGCTTGGAAGGTTCCTGGGACCATGCTCCCAGGGCCCCATGGGAGTTGCAGGGTCTGGCAGGAACTCTTGTACGGTGTTTCTGAAAGTCTCATTAGATGCCAGTCTGCAAGTCGCCAAGCTAGTCCTCATCCCTGTTAGGCGCAATCATGCATTCCCAGGGTCAGCCTAGAACGTCAGTTAATGTTCAAAATGCGATTGTTATTAGTCAAAGGATTTGGGGAGGCTCCGAGTCTCCCAGAAGCTGTCCTGCTGTACTCCTTTGGGATTGTTAGCTTTTAAAACAAACAGAAGCAGTCTCAGTTCCTGTGACAGACTAAAAAATTGGTTCCAGAGGGTGCTGTGCCTTCCAATTCCACGTACTTGAGCAGGAGCTGAGCACTCTGAGAAGGTACGTGTTGCTCCCATGGCAGCACTCTGACTTCACCAGCCTACCAAGCCACCTCCAAGTTAAAGCTTACGGAAACAATCAGACCTCTAGAGGGAGCTCATAAGTACTTTACTGATTTATTTTTTATGTCCTTTACATTTGAACTAAAAAATCCCTCACTTCAGGGGCACTTAGATCACTAATCAGAGCTGTGGGTTTTCGTCCCATATCTAACTTTTACATGTTAAATCCACCATAGCACTATTGAGCAATGCATTCCTTTGTGTGAAGACCTTTGGAATAGCAGAGCCATAACTGGAGCTGATTTATGTTCCTATACCCTCAGCATTAGTCAGAGAATGAGAATATGCTTCTGTATTTCTTATAACAGACACCAGAAAAGAAACAGTGAAGAAGCATTTTGAGGCTTAGCCTGAAAGGAGGATTCAGCAGTCTGCCTCCATACTGGAGAAGATGTAGAGGTACTTCCCTCCACTGGTCCTTACCTGCACTGCTTTTCCCTCATCGTTGGGTCTGTCAGATGAGGGTGTTCAGGATTTCATGTAGGCCCAACTTACCATCTCAAGACCTAGTGCTCACACCCTTAGAGAGGTTTACCATTAATTGGCGTTTGGCTTAGCTCATACACTGACCGCACTCAAGATCTGTTGTAGAACTTTATTTCTTTTATGAAGACTGCCTGCGAGTAACTGAAGCCAGCAGCCTGTACCTGTCTGAGAAGTTGTATTAAGAAGTTGTATCTCTCTGGCAGTGTGTTAAGTGTGGAAGGAATAAGTTGCAAGGTAACACGGAGGAAGTGGTTTGTGGACCATGTGCTCCAAGGGGACGCCTCATATGACTGTAGCTGCAGAATCACTGGGGGCCTGGCAGGCAGCCGGGGGTGGCAGGACATGCTTGAAATGTCCTGCTGTCCTGGCGTGCCCTGCCACCTGCTTCCATGTAGGATCCTGAGATGTTCTCTGTTAGTACTGGTACCAATAATTAAACCAGAGTCAGCCAGTTATTTTCCTATTAGGACCTCTACGTGTGCATTCTACACGGAATAGTCTAGAGGATGAAAAGCTCCTGAAGAGCAATTATCTGGGAGCAGAAGTTCGTTAGGCTGTGGATGGCTTGGCTAAGGACAACTAGGAGACAGAGGTATGAAATACTATATTAGTTCTGGGGCATGGGAACCCCTCCATGATATTCTCTAAAGGGAAGATGATGCTTTTATTTAACATTGGCAGTGGAAGATGAATTATCTCAATACTTGGAGGAAATTGTGTGAGGAGATGAGTTAAGAGCTATTAATCAACAAGGACTGCTAAATTGAAACAAATGCAATCCAATATACTTCAGACTGTCCTGGGCACCAGAACACTTATACAGATTGGGATCACAAGAAAATAATTTATGCTGGAAAAGTTTCAATCCAGGAGGAAATTATAAGCATGTGTTTTGGGGCAGCTGTAACCTAGAGCATTCTGGAATATGATTCTTACTAATTAATATTGCAAAAGCAAGGACACCAGCATCTGCAGTGCTACCTTTAGTATATTAGCAAATTACTCTTAGTAATAGGAGTACTCCTAGATAAGAGGACTTTGAGACTGATGTTAACAAATTAATTATTGGATCTGAGAGAGAGTCCTGCTGATCAGACAAAATGGCTGAATAGAAATGGGATAGACAATGTATTATGTAGATGGAAAATATATTAGAGGAATGTAAAACATATGGAAAGCATTTTTAAGACTGTGAAGGAGGAAAGTCACTGGATCAAACTTGTGGAATCTAAAGTAAGAAATGTACTCTGTGAAGCATGGAAGTTTTTGAAGCTAAATAGAGCTTAAAATTCATGTTTTATTCCTTTGTTTATTCTTGTCTTCCTTTCTACACTTCCTTATAAAATAACTGTGATTCTGGGAATGCCCTGGTCACCACCCGGCACAGAATAGGGCCAGCCCATGGTTGCAATGGGCTCTCCTTACTTCTGAAGGCAGCAGGACTGCTTCTTCCTCTGCTGTGGCACCCTGCACCCAGCCCAGCTTGCTCGACCAGTGCGATGTGCATATTTTGCTAGTAACATTATATATATTATTTTAACCTCTGCTGAAGAGCTGAGAGAATTTAAGTTTGGGAATAGGTAGAAATTTTAGTCTGTGAAGGAAAAGAATACCTGCAAATGGTACATAGGAGGCGAAGATGCCCTATAAACGCAAAGGCTGTGGGCCGAGTCATTGGTAATGGCTCACACCTTCCTTAAGAATGTGCAGCAAGTCTGGCGCAGAAGATGGATGCATTTTTCTAGACCACCGACTCTAGTTAAATGTTCTAGTGTTTGCAGTTCTGAAAAACAGTTGTGATTCTATGGATCATTGCTTCTTTCCCCTCTTTTCTCTTGAAAAAACAGTGTGCAGGTGGTTTAAAGTCTCTAGCTGCTTGGGGGCTGCTAAGAGGTAACAGGAGATGGTACTGTGCCTGGTAAAACCCAAGCCAGCGGGCTCTGTCCTAGATGGGCTGCTAACCGTCAGCTGTGTTTGAACGCAGTGGGATTTTAAAGCTAGTTCCCAAAAAGGGATTTGCTACACAGTGTGCAACCAGGTGGACTTCAGGTGACTGAAGTGGAAAGTTGTGGTCCTGAAAACCTTGCCGAGCTGCTGTCTGATCGTCTAAGGAACACAGACACCCCTGTTTCATTTGATAATGCCCCATGTGTCTAACAGTTCTGTTTCTCAGAGCGCACACACTGCATGCTGATAGGCTCGGTTGTGGCTAAGCTTTTGTTTCAGAGCACCTTTCTTAAGCAAAAGATGTGCAGGAATTCCTTGTCTTAAAATGTCCTCCTTAAGCCACTCTGCCTTTTGGTACTTTGCATTTGGACTGCTTGTGCAGAAAATAGGTCAGAACAGTTTTCCCCCCTCCTGAGAGGTTTCAAACCCACATTTCCCATTCCTTTGGCTATACCGTAAGCAGCAGGAACTCCTGTCTCTTGGTGAAGCCGTACCATTGTACAAAAATAATTCAGATCTCTGTGGGAGTACAGAAAGAGAACACAGAAGAAGAGTGACCATATCCTTGTATTTTGGTATTCTGCAAGAATGCTGAAGTATTTTCTGTTAAGTAGTGCGGCTGTGGTTTTAACTGCATTTTTGATCTGAAGTGATTCACTAGAAGTTGCAGTAAAAATCCATGCCAAGGCTGGAAGCCCAAACCAGATTTCCTGCCTTCAGGTCTTCCCTTCATGCCTGTAAGTACGGTGTTCTGATAGTGACCATTTGGGAAAAGAATGTCCTGCCTATTCTTCATATAAATCCGTGTTAAGAGGAGATGCCCCACTGAAGAACAAGATGCGTTTGCTTTTGACCTTACTAATGTTAATTTCTGACTTAAATACTGATGCTTCTATTGCATGTGTATGCATGTAGCATTTGTGTTTACTGAGCTTCAAAACTTTCTTCAAGTTTGAAAATAATCACATGAAAAGCTGTGAAAACAAGTTATTGTATGCATAGGAAGGGCAACCGGTTTAAATACTGTATTAACCAGTATGGAGGGTTAAATATTGAGTAAAAATAGTCAATTATAATTGTAAGTAAGCAAAGATGGGGAGGAAGTGGGGCACCATGACCAAGCCCTGCGCTGGGGGCAAACAAGCACTGGTGTCTTCCCACCTGTGAACAAGGGGCAATGGCTGCACCCGCCGAGCCCTGACCCAGTTTAATTTCAGCCCCGAGCAGTTCTCACCCACCAGGGAAGAGATCCGCTGGTGTCTAATATAAAACTAGGTATGAAACAGGTCACGTTGTCATCAGCAAGATGATATTAACGGGGCTAATGTACCCAATTATATGCTGAGTCTAACATGAAACAAAGAATCGCAGGATGTCCCAAATTGCAACCTGTCTGACTTTCATTAAATGAAAGTAGTGATGGAAAATTTTAAATTACATGATATTTCTATTTGCAAAGCTTTCAGTGGGAAGAGCTCTTAAGCTTCTTTTTATCTCCAGCATATTGTATATTACTTTATTCTCCAATGTTTTTGTTGCCTGTAGGCAAGGGATGCACAACTCTTGAATGTTACTGTCCTATATATACATAAAGACAATGTCTGTGGAAGGGGATATATCTTTTAAGATCCAGCTTAAAATCCTTGATCTTCCAAAACTCATATACAGGAATAGGTAAATGTTACAATACTGTAACACACATATAAGCACTGGTATCTGCCATGTTCTGCAAACTGGATGTAGTTCTCCTCTGGTAGGGTAACTGCACAGGTATGTAAGTCATATGGTGGAAAATCTTTGCCAAACAGACCACATTCTCCTGGTGGTACAGTACAGGATCTCACCCCTGCATTTAAGCATGCAAGAGTTTTGTATTTTATCTTTCTATCGTAATTCGGAATTCTCCATTGTTAATAGAAGTTGGCTCACTCCAGACCTTTTGCTATCCTACTGCCATCATCTCTCAACAGAAGTCATTTTTTATTAGAGAAATCCTCAACCAGCATATTAAATTCCACTGGTTTCCAGGCATAGAAATCCAGTGTCTCCGGACCCCTGAGCCCCTGATAACTGGAAGCGTTGTTAGGACCAGTGCTTTGGCTCTGGCATAGCTGGGCTGTGCTAGACTCCCTTCAGCCCTTCTGTGCTATTCCCACTCTTGGGCCAATAGCTAGCTACACTGCTAGCTACAAAGTGTCTGGAAGAAAGAGTATGCAGTGGTTTCAGTAGGAGACATGCTCAATTTTCGCTGTAAAATAGACAAACTTCGACCTTAACAGGAACGTAATGAACTTGTATTGTTTGTTCCTTGATGCTATTCCTTAAAACAGTTCTACAGGAATTGTTTTGTCTATTGCTGTATCTCCTTCATTAGCTGCTTCAGATAGGTATGTTGCCGATTAGATGTTTCTGCCCATTTTACTTCTCTGAACCTGTGCCTAACTTTTTCTCCTCCAGGCCTCTGCTTCCACTCTGAACCTTTACCCTGCATTGCGTTGGGAAGGATATGGATCTGGCTGGTTTTGACTGTTACTTGAAATTCTTCGCTGTTTCCTAATGCCGATTTATTGAAGTGTCTACCAAAAGCTACTGTGTGCCCCCACCAAATGAGACAAAACACAAAGGCACAGCACAAAAATCTCGCTGACTATAGGTTTTAACACCGTTTAAATTTGGAGTGCCCAGCAGCTACTTTTCAGAACATTTTCACTCTACTAGCCTTGTGCTGTTGTCTATACACCACTGCCCCTGTACTGACAGTGACCCAGAAGAGGAGAGGCATATAAATCTGTTGTGTTTTGTTTTTTTTAGCATCTTGTTTCTTTTCTTGGTGTACTGCACAGCCCAGAGTGCATAAGCCAGTATAGATTTGTCAAATAATATTTCCATTCAGACAATGAAATTTTCTTCTTTGACAGGCTTACTGGCCTCCCAGAGCAGGGTTGTGCTGTATCTGATGAGAGTCAAACTCATAACACATTCTCACATGACATTTCCGTAAACAGACTAAGGCAGCATCATCTCGATGAGATCATGATTAGCTGAACCCACAACTGGTTAGAAACTGTCCAAAGCTTGGTTTGCTGAAAGAGAAGGGAATTTGAAAAGGGCTGTCCTCAGTCTAATTGTAATTAATATTTTCACTAGTGACACAATCTTTGTTTTACTCCTATGTATTAACATCTGTAGATGACACTGTGCTGTGAAGGGTTGTAAGTGCTTTAATGCAGAAGATAATATTCAGAAATTTAAGAAATTATCTGAAATACACCACTTGAAAGAGAGGGAAATGGAATAAATAATGACAAGTGAACAGAATTTTTAGTATTAATGGATTATTAATATTCTTTCTGTTTTAATCTTCTAATTGTAACTTAGCACAATAGGTGGGAGACCGTTTATGGGAGCAGAGCTCATCTCACACCTGTGACTAATCAGCTGGCAAAAAATCAAGTACCACCACCCCAAGTGAAGTCTGGGTGGGGACAGAGCTTTGAAGAGGGACTTTACGGTGTGAGCATACGGAGAAGGCAGAGTCCGATAATAGCCATGCTTTTACTTATGGCATGTGTTGTGCCTGATTTGCGTGCGTCATTGCACTTTTGTGTAAGTGTAACGTGATGAGAAATTGGGCCTAGAAGTTTTAAGCTGTTGGGGTCCACGTAAAATTAACATTAAGAATATAGTCAAGGACTCCCTGCATGTTAGACTGGGAATTCAGAGAACTATAATTATTACTGGGCCATTAGTGATAGGTAATTATGTTCTATTCATAAGAGTAATCTTGATATTGGTCTCTGATGCCTTTGCTATTATATCTCAAAGGAGCTATTATGTTTCACAGAACTGTGTTGTCTTACAGCTGGGTAAGGAGAAAATGTCTTATATTGCAAGGAAAAGTTGAAGAAATGGCCTTAAGGAAGGTAAAGCAGCTCGGAAACAGAGCAGCAGTCTCATTGCGACGGGCCCAGAGGCACAGCCGAGGCCGCCTGGGTAGCTTACCATGGAGGCATGTGCTGATGCTAGAGACGTGGGGGTTTGAGTTTTGTACGTGGCTAGCCAGCCGGCTGGTCTAGGAGACAGACATACACAGCATATACCTGTGTGTATATGCAGCATCAAATCCCAGGTAATACACTAGTACAGCCTTGTAACACTTACGTTGTCTGATACTTTTAGCGCCCTTTTAGTGTTGCACATTTAATGTTGCATCTTTTTTCAGCTTTCCAAATGTCTTCGTCTTTTAAGAGCAACTGTTTATGAAAATGGCACCTTCTCAGCATCTAGGTCTGCTTCTTACACTTACGTGAACTCCACCTGCTGCATTTCCAAAGCATTTTCAGTTTCGTAGTCCCATTAACTCTCCAGATGTGGGTAGAAGGGAAGCATCTGATTTCTATTTCCTTGTCTATGATCCACCCATGAGGCATTCCCAGCTGTTGTTGCCATAAAAACTGCTGAGAGAAAATGGGGCTGTAGTGGAACCTCCTTTGGACCTGGCTGCTGTAGGGATTTGACCTGCTGGGAATATCTGCCACAGTTGATCATAAATGTTGTAGTACGTAAATGTAAAAAAAAAAAACGAGACAGCTTATAATCATGGGTGCTGAGTGTAAAAGCTGCACCAAAAACATTCTGCATGACTGTTTTCACCGTAGGAGGTAACAGTGGAGGCTGCCTTTTAAGCGTTTTCTTCCCTTGGGGAAATGAGGGAGGGGCTTTAGTTTCCACTGAACACATGGTAAATTAAAAGGTAGTGTGTAGACTAAAGGAGTTGGTAATTAATGTAAAACACTTCTCCTAAATGGCATGACGGCATCTTTCTTGCACCACGTTAATTTAAGTTCTGTAGAAGTTGAATGAGAATACATGTGTGCATCTTGGGAGAGAGTTTGTCGCTCAAATTAGAAATGTCTTCAGCACTAATTGGAATCTTTTTGCTTATGCAGGGGAGAATGCCAAAGCCCAATGAAATTAGTGGATTTGGTCCCATTAACTTTAATGAGATTTGATCAGTCTCAATAATGTGGTGTATCATTAGTAGTGACTAAAATCACCAGTTTTCCCCAAGAGAAGAATCTGATGACAGCTTCAGAGTACTCTTGCAAGATAATTTTTTAACACTCTTCTCTAGTTACACTAAACACTTAGAGTTACCCTAAGCAGAGTATTTCTTATTTCATCTTCTTGAATGTCTTTATTTATGAGTACAGAAAAAGGAGTGAGGTGTTGGAATCTGCCATTGTCACAGTCGATAGGACAGGTCTGTCTTATGTTGACTGATGTTAGCAAGAGTTCATTTTCAGTCTTTAGTCAGTCTCCTTGGATAGCTTTCTCAGTTAGAAGGTGTGCAGCTATCATGAGCATCCGTGCTTTCATTTTGTAACAATTGTTTCTTAGCATTATCAGTATTTTTCATACTCTGTCACTATATTAGTGCTTCTGTATAGAGATATTATTGCAGACCCTGAGCGATTCAAGAAATCCATCAGAAAGCAGACTTTTGATTCTCCCATTTATATCATATGAGTTAACAATCCAAGCTTGACCTCAGATGGACTCTGTTGCTGGATAGATGAAAAGGATTTCTGTGTGAAATACAATCATTCCATCAAATTTATTATGTATCTAAATTTAAATTAAAAATCATCATATTGCCATTCTGGCGTTGCTCCTTTTAAATAGCAAGTGCTTGCTCAAAGACATAGAAACTTAAAATATTTATGTGATGCAAGCAAATCAGACACAGAGGCAGGGTCTAAACTGACAAAAATTAGATTAGACTCCAGATTTTTACTTACATAAATCAGTTATAAACTCTGCCTAGCAGCTGATTGTACTTCCTTAGCGGACACTCGGTGTGAGCAATCTCAGTTCACTGCAGTCGTTTCCAAGCAGCAGGTTTTCAGGGGAGAGGTCTGTGCTTGCACTTAGTGATGGCATGTCCGTGTTTCAGTGAGGACCTTTTCCCCTCTTTCTCCTGCAATGCATCCTTGAGAGCTGTTGAGATTTTTATTTTTTTAATCTTTTTGACCTGTTTGTGACTGGGTATGAGGAAGACAGGGAAGATAATTTGATTATTTCCCATTTTACTCCACAGGCTCCCCTGCAAGGGAAGAACAATGCAACAAGCTTTGGCAAAAACAAACAAAGAAACAAAAAAACCCCTCTGTTAAGTGAATTTCACAAGGCCAGTTTACATTTTCTTTCTGACAAATGTTTGTTGTAGCACTTTGTTCAGTTTGCCTGACTCAGGAGGGGGGTGGGCCCACAAGCCTTCTAGCTTGGAAAACGCAGATCTCTGGATGTTTTGCAGAGTGCCAGATTACATCAATTTGCTCTTGAAAACTATTTGGAGTGTTTGCCCCAAATAAGCCCTCTCGGGCAGTGGTGTTCTCGCAGCGTCCAGGCTAGCTTCCAGCGGGGCCGCGGGAGGCACCTCAAGTCCTTCTGCATTTTGGTGGCGAAGTGAGGGGAGAGCGGGTCTCACGGGTGGTGGCTGGTGTTCGCGCACACGGCGAAACCAAAAGCGATTTCAAGTGCTTTGTGAGAGGCGGGAGGAGAGAGAACAAAGTTTACCCCAAAACCACATGTTGTGGCCACATTTCCGCTTGGAGGAGCGAGCTTTGAGAGCCAGCCGGCTTGTTTTTGAGGTAGGGACTAGGCTGCGCACAAAACGCCAAGGTGCGTGCTGTGGCTCAGCGCCACGGTCAGCAGGGCTGGGGCCGGTGCCGTGGGTCCCAGGCACATTTCTAGCGACTACGATGGAGCCGTGGTCTCACGGGGAGCAGCGGAAAGGCCTTTGCTTTTCCCGCGAAGCTTGAGGACAGTTCCTCCAGCTGTACGGGCAGTATTTTCCAGCAGGAGATGGCGGGAGGTAAGGGGAGAGGCTACTTGCCGCAGTTCTGGGCTGTACTTAGGGGTGCACAGGCAGGTGGGGTGAGTTCCTCGTTCGCCCTCCTCCACAAACAGAGTGCTCTCACTGCAAACTGCAGCAGGCAGATTTACATCAAAACTTCCTTTTTTTTTTTTTTGCTCAAATGGAGGAAAAAAAAAAAGCAAAAAAACAAAACAACCCCCCCCAAAAAAACATGAAAACAAAACAAAAAAAATACAACAGTTCTTTCCTACCCCAGGAGAAGGTACTGAATCGTGTCCCATAGGTTTGTCCTTTTCACTCACGTTCTGTCATACAGAATTCGCAGTCTCCATCGCAGCCGTTTCCCACTGCTGCTCGCGCCCTGGCGAGCAGCGTGTCACTGCAGGCGTCTTTCTGCACCCCAGCCAACCACCGCACGCAGTGGGTGATGGTAGGCTCAGGCTTTGCCTCCTGCTGCTTTGAGCCGTACCTACTGAAACCTGCCTCCAGCTTTTTTTAAATGACTGCGGTATATACTGGCCTTTGTGCCTACTTGTGTTGTCGGTTTCTTTGATTGCGGTTATTGTTTCCCTTTTCAACGGAGTTGAATGCCTTCATGTATCTACAGTGTAGACTGTAGAATGTATCTACAATGGCCAAGAGGTTTGTGGAGAGGAGAGGCACTGAGAGGCTGGCTAGTTTTGCTATTTATTTTTATACCATAGAACCTGTAGTCTGTGCTTTGCATTTTCATAAAGGAAAAGAGATTTTTGCAGTGTCTGCTTGTAAAATGCAAAATGTGGCAAAGCATCCCGTTTTCACCCAGGAGGATTACCCATTCCATTATGGTTGCATTCAGCACCAGCCCCAGTTCGCTTCCTCTGTAGCTTCTGATTCTTGGGATTTTGTACCTGTGAGGTAGCAGGCTATAAATGTGCTTCAAAATAAAATTTAGAGGTCATGAGACTCATCTTACAAATCATTTAAGGCAGTAGAAAAATCAAGCAGACTCTGTGTTTAGAAAAGAAAAAGAAGCCTCCTGGAATGCAGTCCTCAATGCCAAGTACACTTTGTGTAGAGTACCATGGAAAAACAGCATTTAAAAATGGAAAGGTCAGGATCTCGACCTGGTTGACTTCCACAAATGGTAAAATATGCTTACTGTGGAAGAAGAATGTATGCCATAGAGGTATGGGATGTGGAAGTGAGAGTTAATAGGCAAGAAGACAATTAATCTTGCTTTTATTATTATATGTAAGTACAGTGAAAAATGTGCAGGTGGAGCTGTTGCTATGATTCTCCAGGTGCTTTGAATATTCCTAAATGAAGACTGTGATCACATGGAATTAACTTAGGCTTCTGTTATTTTGTGTTTAACTTTTCTGCCTGTTTTTGAAACTTCAGAGATAGTTATAATAATGTGCACTTGTCAAGTGCTGTGTGGAACATGTAGAATTCCTACTTTAAAAGGTAAAGCCTGCTTCATCTATGGTTTTATCTTTGTAAATTTATGCAATTTCACTGGTGCAAAATATGACATGGATATGTACTTGTCATGGTAACTGACCCAAGTCTGTTTACAAGTGGTTTGGTGATACAACTAAGTCGTGAACAAAAATTTATCATTCATACCAACTGGAATGTGTCAGCAATGTGTATTTAGTAGAATTGATCATGGAGAAATATTTTAAAATTGAGAACACATCAGTCATCCAACAAACAAGATAAACTTGAAATTGATTTCCCATGACTTTTGTAGCAGCTTCCATGTTAGAATTTAATGAGAGTTTCTAAAATGGACCTTAGAACGTAGCAGAGGAAGGATGTGAAGAGCGAGACTGAGAAGGGCCACGTAGCCCAGTGCTACCATGCCAGAGCATTAGTAGGAGCCTCGCAGAGTGAAATGTATAAGCACCAGTCTTGTTTCCCACACACTGAAGAAAGGTGCTCTGTATTTGAAGGTGCCTATAGTCTTGTGGGTGCCAGAGCACTTACAGGAGAAGACAAGGGTCTTGTGAATCGCTGAGTAACACTTCTCAGTGTAATGCTACTAATGCTGCTCATATTAAAGGTTTGTAAATACATTTGCGAATCTTCCCCTAAGAGGCCTAATACAGCCCTTGCAAACTCAAGGGTTTTATGTTTACACAGCTGAAGTGGAAAGCCAGATATTTAGAGTGCTGTACTTAATGTAGTGTCTGAATGTCTCATAAGCAGCACTGATCCTGGACTTGTAATACTGTATTAAGACGGAAAGTATTGAAACCTGTTTACTAAAACAGTCAACTAGAAAACAGGATGCAGTATGTAAGGTGAACGTTCTTAATGAAACTGCAGATCTGAATGCGATTGATAAGCAATTTAAAATAATAAACATTATCTTAGTATTCAATTCCTTTTTTTCCTAAAAATACTTACTGCCATAACTAGCCTTGTTTCTCACTTAGACCTTGTGAACTGAACATTTGAACACCTTTAAACCACATCCACAGAGAGGTAGCAAAGGGCTGTTTTTCCCATCTTTCAGATGAAAGTCAAACAGAATAAGATGAATTCTGCAGGAGAATAGGAATCAACCCAGGTGTCCAGACTATTGCCTTAACCTCTAGGTAGTCCCTCCTTTACATTTAACATTATACAAATTTAAGACCATGCAAATGCTGCTGTGTAAAAACTGTCAGTAAATATTAAATTCTCAACAGATGTAGCTCTAACATCATAGCTTCTGTAAGGGGAAGTTGGAGGGCATACAACTGAGCATGGCCTCTGTTCTATAGATTGGCAAAGTTGCCATTAATTAACTGGAAGGCAACCTCACATTTTACATCTCACATTACACCAGGTGTAATTGTGAATAATTTTTTTTTTTTGCTTTCCTTGTTTGTCCCCTACAGTAGTATGTTTTATCTTTTAAAATAGCAGTTCCACTTGTCCCATAAGGCGCTTACAGACAGACTTAGGTCAGTTGTCATGTTGCGTCTGTAGCTTCAAGTAGCAAGTGATTTCGCTTGCCGCGTTATTGGAAGAATATGCGATCCTCAATAGAATAATTCCTTTCCTCTCGCAGGGGGATTCCTGCTCTTGATCCAATGGAGAGAGAAGAAGGATTTTTCTCCTGACTTTAGCGCACAATTTATGCCTCATTCCATTCACAATGCAAAGCCAACTTACCCAAAAGCAACTGGTTTGAATGAATTCATGTTTCTTCTAATATAAAATTAGGGGTTGGAGGGGAGGGGATTTGTACCTCTAGAGATCAGAAATATGGACGAAGTCAGATCTGCGTGACATGCTCATTTTTCAGGCCACTGATCTGATTGCATGACCTTATCAGAGATACCATTAAACCTGTAGGCACATTTGTTCTCATTGAAATTGTGTACTTGGCTCCTATGGTGTCCTTTCAATGTAGCACATTTTTTTCCTGCAGTATTCTTTTCTCCTCAACCTCTTATATTTAACACTCCAGAAGTACGATAGTTTTGACACAGCAATGTAATTAAATATTAGGACAGATCTGGTATTCCATAATCAAGGGAAAATGTTCTGACCTCAGTGAGCCTCTAAAACAAGCACACAAGTCGTGTTCTACAAGCAGTGTTATTTCTAGTAATGAGTCTTTACAAAACGGATGCATGTTTGCCTGGTGTTTGAGGTTTACTGCAATGCTGTCATTTATAATAAGTTGGATGGAGCGTTTATTGTTGGGAAGTGAACAGTGAGGTCTTAAAAGTTTCAGAATTGCTGGACCAATTTAAAAGGCATGTGAGAAAATCATGTTAAAAGAATTACCTTTCTTGTGCTGTCAGTAGTGATGGAGATTGCTAAATTCCATGTTTGGCTGCATCAGCAGTTCGGGACTTTTTAGAATTAATGAATTAATGTATACAGGATGCCACCTAAACAGGAGAATTCATTTCATTGCACACAGGCAGGAAGAAATTGTAAGTCCAGAAGAAAGTCAAAGCAGATTATACAGTAATGATAACTGTTTTGCAGCTCAGATAATAAAAAAGCACAGCAGTTTCACTTTGCAGTTAGTGTGTGCTGATAATGGTACAGAGCTAAGGCTGTAAACAGTGACAGAAGAGGCAGGGGCCGGAGGAAGGTGTTATGTCAATGAAAAAAAATTTTGCATTGGCATCTGTTTATATCAGCTTAGAAATACAAGAACACTAACAACTTCTTGGCTAATCCAATTAGTGACCATTTCAGGGACAAAGAAAACATAGTTAAAAATGTTTTAACATGCACACTCCCAAGTCACCGTTTAGCATGATCTGAAACTCCCAGGTAATAAGGCTAGATCTCTGCATTAGAAAACTGAGACAATATATGGGGGAAACTTGCAAGTACAGGCATATAAAATGGCAAATTCCTGTAATCTGCTTCAAAAAACAGTACTAGAAATGTTAGATTGCCAAACCAGTTAGAGGCAGACCTCAAGTGACTTTTACAATATTTTCTGTTTTGCTGTATGCCCATGAGAAGTGAATACTGGGGGAGGCAGTTTTGTTGTATTTGTGAGAAAGTGGAACTGTTGTTCCATTTTAGCTCTCACACAGCTGTGAATGAAGATTGGTTTTGTGCTGTTGCTAAAAAGAGACAAAACTTACGTAGTATAACTACTTAATGCAACTGCTCATTGCAGATTTTGCTTGGTGTTAGTAATGTTTTTGAAACGAAATTGTTCAAAACATTCGTGATCGTTGAGAAAGTGTTCAAGATCCAAAGCCGTTTTTAAGTGGGAAACTCAATCCGAAAACTTCCTGCAGGCCATATATGTAACGCTAAAGTTGTTCTCCATCATTGATACAATCATAATCATTCAGCTCTGAGGGTCAGCCCTAAGTAGTTGTAGGAATAGAGTTCAAACTCACATTTTAAGAATGTCTTGTTTCTATAACTCCAGATCTCCAGCGCAAGACTTCCTGAATATCCAAAGCTACAACTCTGCCATGGCAGCTACTTTACTGATGCTTATTACGTGTTTACCGAGCTGACAGGTTTTCGAGGGTGGAGATTAACAGTGTGTGTTATGTATACCCTTGTGGGGATTTTTTAGCAGTTTAAGTTCGTACATTTTTGGTAGTCACCTCATTCTCGTGATACTGTGCATATTCGTTTTTAAGCAACTAGAACCAGAGCCTGCTCTTCTACTCATGTGCTCTAGCTCCTCTGCTGTCCGTGCTAGAACCACGCTACGGGATACGTGAAATCAAGTGGAAAGACTCTTAAAAAGTGCAGTGACCCTGTGTAACAACTGACTGAAATCTGAAGACTAAAAAACCTCTGAATTGCAGAGGAACTCTGAGACAAACCAGAATAATTCATTTTGCATAATAAATTATTTGCTAAACAATCAAAGGCATGTAAAATCCTGGACACTCGGTCTTTGTGCTACGTGTGACAGTTTCAAAGGCAGACTCTGCTCATCTTTGACAAAGCTGCTTGTCCAGACTGTCACAGAATGCTTATTTAAGAGGATGATAATCAAAAATATATGTTGTGTTTAATCCAACTGCCTTTTTGCTCATTATTTCAGTATTTGTGGATATTTCTTGCTTTCCTGCAGGCTGGAAAATGTTTGTGGTGCAGAAACAGCCGGCTCTTTCATTCCTTGATGTCTACTAATAGATTTAAGCAGCTGGCTGCTCACTGACAAGTGTCTACACGTTCACTCAACCCCTAGCTTGCCTGTGTTTGGTTGTGAAGAGAGAAGTAGTGTGGAAGACAGGCTGTTATTGCCTAACCACTGAGCTGACCACATCTGAGCAGGAACAACAGTACTGTGCCCAAAGCCAGGGATGGCTGCACATTCCTAACCTGGACTGTGGTTCCTGTTTTCTTAAAATCATTTTCCAAAATATGCATGCCCATACTGAATGAAAGAAATGGTTAATTTTCATGATGATTCTTTTCTACAGATGCAATGTCTATTTCCTTTGCTGTCTGCAACAAGTTGCGGTCAAACATATCACAAAGTACATCTTTGTGTTGAGGCAGAATGCTTCCTTAGAGTCATTAAGGCTACTCTTCCTTTTTGTCCTCTTCTTTGCAACATCAGGCTGCAGTTTTCTAGAACTAGCCTTGTCTGGATTGTTTGCAAGGTGAATGGCGTCTCCCTTTTCCATCTTTCAGTCACTTTTTGTATCAAATATTTCTCAACAGAGCAAGAAAAACTTCCAGTCCAGTACTACTTTCTTACTGAGCTTTAGCTTCAAACAAGCGTCATCTCCAAAATATTCCAAGATAACGCCTGTTGAATGGAAGGACTATCTAGACTAGTATCTTTAGTTGTTATAGACCATTTCTGGGGCACTTAGCACACTTCAGATAATTCACCTTACTGGGAAATGCTTCCCTGGCAGAGGAATACTTGAACTCGCAGCTGTGATGTGTTATCCTCGCTGTGCTTGGTAGCTTCAGGATGCTTGGAGGCGAGAAGTGGGAGCTGTGCGGAGGCTGCAGGGAGTTGGTAGCACACCGGCACCTTCCTCTTCCTCCCTTATCACATGGCCGTGATTAGGCCACGGGTATGGAGAGTGGAAAGAAAGTGATGGTGGTTTTGCTTACTTTTTGCATTACTTTTTGAAGAGGGGATGAGTAAACTATGAGAGTCTTTTCAAAACTCATTGTTGTAGCAAGAGGGGGAAAACCTTAAGTCAGAAAGCCAAACCAGGAGGAGTCCCATGACAAAGGGCCAGATCCTTCACGGATACGTGCTTATGCAAGACCTGGTGCCTACAGTGCCTTACAGCCACCTACCTCAGAACAGAGACCGTGCTCTCCTCTTGGCCAACAGTCTAAGGAGATGTTAACTAGCCCTGCTGGCTTTTTTGCCTCAGCGCCTTTCAGTCTCCAAATGTTTCTCCCACCATTGTGCAGCATCATTGCCTTTTCAGGGGTTACAGCTGAAGTCGTTCTGGTTTTGTTTCAGTTCTGTCTCACACAGATTGCTGTACACTCAACTGTGTGGTCACTCTCGAGTGCCTCCTTTCCCACACCTACCAGCGTGGCTAGATTATGGAAGTTCTGCATCACGAGGAGAGTTTAAGTACCCTGGCGCGAAGAAACTTGAACACGGCTCTCGGCGTCCCGTGCTCTCCACGCTACAGCCGCGTGCTAAGGCGTCAAGCAGTATTCCTGCTAGCGCAGGATGCAATGGCTCTGCGGGCCTACATGGCTAGCCGTAGTCGTGCGTCGGCGAGGGAGAGCGTGGGGAGGGCTGGAAGGCGCCCAGGGCGGTGCAGCCCTCGCCGCTGGCCAGTGCCTGCTGCCCGCCCCGCGATGGGGGTGGTGGGGCTGACCGGGGAGGCGATTTCTCCCGAAAGCCGGAGCTGGGCTCCGTGCCGGGGAGCGGGAAGCGCGGGCCCGGCCCGGCCCACCCCACCCCACCGCCCTGCTGAGCGGCCTCCCGCGGTGCCCGCGGCCCGCAGGCGGGGGTGCCAGAGCTGGCTGCCTGCCGGGGGCTGGCC